>CABFWB010001722.1:59239-69484 GCA_902151455.1 Timema bartmani | reverse complement strand
CCCCCCCCCCCCCCCCCCAACACACCTCTTTCTACCCACAAGACCCTCTTCACGCACTCGACTGTGTGCATGTCGGGCCGTGCTTTCCGGCCGACTTCCCGCACGAGTCGTTTGGTTTTTTGGTCCTCCCTTTTATGGTGGGTCGGTTTCTTCAAAGGAATCAATCAAACATCCGCCTCCCCGTACCCCCCTTTTTCCTCTCCAATTACTTCCTCCTTCTCCAAATGAAAAGCTATTAGTATAATTTATTGTCTTGTGTTTTTATCTGCAAGTAATTAGGAACTTAAATGTTTTTAAGTTACTGTTCTATAAGACGATTCAATTACTAAGGCCCTTTTAAAAAAATAAAAGGTATGCTGTTTGTGTTGCGATAAGGGTTTCACTCATTAGTATTATTTTAGAAGTATTGATAGTTTAAAAACCAAGAGTTGAAGATCATACGAATTAACCGTTAAAATCAGTGTTTTTGAAGTTTTTATAGCAAAACATATTTTCGGTCAAATTAAATCAAATATTTCTCCGGTAAAATCATGGTTTAATTTTCTTGACATGTTGACCTTAACAGATTTTGAATATCTGTGATGAGCATCATTAGATGAGAAGCTTCTTAAATGACGAGAAAAAGTTGTCATTAAATTACAGGACACACTTGATAGATATTCAAGAACTGTTGAGATAACCTTGTGAGGAAAATTAAACTCTCTGTTTCTATTGGAACAATATTTGATTTATTTTTGACCGAATAAAGTTTTTATATGAAAACTGTAAAAACACTTCCCTTAACTCACGTCCCCTACATCCCCACCTTAGTTTATTCCTTTAGATAGTGTCGGGAGTAATAGATGTCAATTTTATATACAAGTAAATTACTCTAATTTTTACAAAAGCTAAGGCTAAATTGCTTTAATCTATTTTTATACTTTAATATATTATAAGCTAGCAGAAGTGCCCAGATTTGCCCAGGGCTATCAAGCAATGTATTGCGTCCTTAACCAGGGAAACGCTTTATTTACTTCAAACAGACAGAAACAAAATCTTTACATTTTTTATTATTCTGACCCATTTTTTTATAAATTAAAAACAAATCTTTTCAAAAAGTTAAAATTCCAGCTTTGTGGTACAAATGTTCGTGCACATTGGCTATTCATTTTAAAATGTCGGACCTCTGATTGCGGTAAATATCCCTCAATGTTCTTGGCAGACAAAAAAAAATCTTCATTTTTTTAAATACAGATATTCATTTATATAACAACTAGTTTATTTTTAATATTTAACTTGCAACAATTTTAATATGCTATATGTTTGAGATTCCCCTTATTGTCAATCTAAATTAAATATTTTTGATCTAATTTCTTAATAAGATATTCTCAAATTTCTTCTTGAATCCTTATATTAAAATAATTTTAATTTAATAATTTTGTGTTTAATGTGTCACATTAAAAAATATGATAATTTAACATATTTGACTAGTTTAAGACTTGGATTTGTAAAACCAGTTTAAAGTGAAATTAAACTAATCAATTTCCTTCATTATAAATATTAAATTAGTTTTAGTAACTTTTGAAACTGTCATAATCTGTTTCTCTTTGACATTTAAATCATGATAACCATTCGTGCTGCATGTGGATATGAAACACCAAACGAAAATAGAAGAAACTTTTGACCATATTAGTAATTGTATTACCATACACCCAACGATAGATTTTGAAACCTCTCCCTGGTAATAAGTCAGTATCAATCATAATCTCAAGATCAAAGATTTTTCACGATTACAGTAATTTAACTGCACAGGTGGCCACGCAGTCTAAATGTTGAGGTCTGTTTAAGACTGGTTTTCTGGTGACCCCATAAATAGTTTTCTGTTCTCTTTCCACGCAAATATTGGTATAATTCCTTTAAACTCTACCGTCATCATCACCAACACATTAGCATAATATACATTTTTCCATACACTGTGTGTGAGTGTTTGTGAGGGGTGGAGTTGAAAGAGATGGTGACGGTAGTAGGTGGGGGGATGGGGGGGGGGGGTAAAATACTTTATACGAGGACTAAAACAAATCTTCTAGATTTTATCCAATAGTCTCCTTCACGTGTATAAATAATTAGAGTCTCTCTTGAAAAAAAAATATAGAAAAATATGTATGGAAGTTATTATCGAACTTTCTCATATTTCACTTTCCTCGTCTGTCGCCCCATTCTGGGAATGAAAAGCTCGCTCTATAGACGCCTAGTTTTAATTTGTGTTCCGGATTACGTCGAGTGCTGACGTAATCCTCCAAGGATGAGAGAAGAGATGGTGACAAAAAAAAAATCGTGTTGATAATATTCACTACGTACGTCAAATATTTAAATTTTAAGCTATTGACGGATTTTTACTTTATCTCAAACCCTTGGAGAGAGAAGTATTGTGATCGTAAAAAAAATCGAACTCGAAATTTTGATAAATAAGCCCCTGAAACAGAAAAAATTTGTTTTCGCAATGCCATTTGTCTGTGTGTCTGTGTGGGTATGTATATCTCGGCCTTGAGCCTAAACTATTTTACCGATCGGGCTGAAAATTGATATCAAGGGTTTTCATAGAGTTCCTCCGAAGGATTTTTGGGATTAGATATCCAACCCTAAAATTAAGGGTAGTTTACTGAGGGTTAAAAGATAAAAAGATTTTATACAAATTTGATGTAATGATTTTGATTAAATTTTGTACACAGATATTGTTTTAAATTATGAACAAAATGGTGTTGAGCCCAACTGCCGAGGACGGGGAGATCAAGGTTCGAATCTCGGTTGGGTGAACTGGGGGTGGTTTTTCCTAAATGGTTTTCCACTTTCCCTCCACGCAAATGCGGGTTCACTTCCTCTAATCAACTTTCCCAATTCCTAATCCATTAGCGTAATTAGTACTTAAGCGTGTAACCCGAACGGGTAGTAAGACGCGGTGCTAAATAATAATAATAATAATAATAATAATAATAATAACAAAATGGCAACTCATATCTTCCCGTCAAAATTACTTTAAGGGTAATTTATATCGTCAGAAATTTCCCATCTTGATCATATCCCCGCAAGTATTTGAGATACGAAATATACTTATCATTGTGAAGCAGTAGTACTATTCAAAATTGAAATCTTTTAGTTGGAATATATTTTTTAAACCCAGTAATTTCTGAGCTATAAGCCAAATAATATATTATTTATGGAGTTATTTAAAAATTAAAATTGATTTTTTAAGATCCCTGGTTAACAGATATTTTCCTCTTTCCTCAATGCTACCGTAAAAGTGTATATTATTTCATATATGCTCATTGGTGAAGTGTCTCTTTGCAACCGTGAATATTTCATTTCAAGAAACTTACAAGTTTTCAGGCTCTATATTAAGATACAAAAAGAAGAGTCTGTTCATTGCGCAGTGCCATTATTTCCATTCTTTCTCTAGATTTTAAAAATCGACTTAGATCAATCACCTTTTATTGTTAGATCATTGTTAAGCGTGTAACCCGAATGGATCGTAAGACGAGATACTAAAAAGAAACGATTAAAAACACTTGACTGGAATTTGAGCCACAACCTCCACACCAAGGACCACCCTCAAACAGGACTAGACAAAACTGAAGGAAACTAGAATTTGCGGGATGGTAAATTTTGCATGAAAAATCTACAGCAATAAAGCCATGAGGATAAATACATAGTGATAAATCTAAAGTGAAACATCCACGGTGATTGATCAAACGGGATGGATTGAAAATGTGAGAAACCAACCAATAGCACCCAGACAGGATTTGAACCTTGACCTCTTTGTTGTCATAAAATTCAGTTTATAGCGATCCTGATGACTTAAAACGCGTGACAGCCTCTTAAGGTAGTTTAATGATGCTATATTTATATTGGAATCCTGACAAACTATTATTAAAATTCATACCTGTGATGTTCATCTCTTTTTGTTTTTTTAATTTAAAGACTGAATGTACAATGTTGGACTAAAGCTTAAAATAAATTCAGTTAATTGAACAAATTTCACAAATTAATTTTTTTTTAATAGATGTTAACGAAGATTTTCAAACAATTTATCACTTTCCATCTGAAATAACCGAATTTAACCACACTAATGAGATAGAGATTAAAATGTTGACATTTAAAGGAAATGTACCACCATTCGCTTGAGTAAAAAGAGAGAACCAATTTACGATAAATTCAGTACACACATGAAAATATTCAAGCGCTGACATTTCCGTTTCCGGAAAATTATAATAAAAGAGCTTGAATTTTGGATGACATGTTCATTGGTGTGAGCTTTATGTGAATATGAAACTTAATTAATCTATAGCACCAGGAACTAAAATGTATTGCCACACTTACAAAAACTCGCCACCTATCCCTATCTTGAGCTAGCTATATTTAGTCCACCTCATTACAACCTATCTCTATCCTGAGATAATTCTATCCAGTCCACCTCACTACAACCTATCTCTATCTTGAGCTAGTTCTATCCAGCCCACCTCATTACACCCTATAACTACCTTGAGCTAGTTATATCCAGCCCACCTTATCACACCCTACAACTACCTTGAGCTAATTATACCCAGTCCACCTCATTACATCCTATATCTTGAGCTGGTTCTATCCATTCCACCTCATTACATTATGTCTCTTTCATGTCCATTCTAGTGTTATCCTCCTATTTGTATCTATGTCTCACCATCAAGTTCGCCATTAAATATCTCTAATTTAGTTTTATTCTCTTCCATTCATGCCGAATATGAATGTGAAACATCAAATGAAAATGTAAGTAACTGTTCACCATAGTATAAATTGTAATATAAATCACCTGGCGATATAATTTGAAACTACTCTCCGTTAATAAATATCTAATATCTTTATCAATTGTCGTGATAAGAACCAATATCCATGAGTCGGGATGCAAATGCATGAATCATTCATCCTCCCTGTTCCCCCTCTACACCTACTTCCCCTTCCTCTAAAAACTGGCTAGATTATCTTTGTTACTCGAGTGTGGTTAAATTAATGAAATAGAAACTTTTGCGATTTTGAATATTTTAAACGACAGAATTAGGTTCAATCTAATTTCATATTACAAAGTTATTAAATGGATATGCATAAATTTACAATCGGATTTTGAATCGGACATAGAGAGAAACAAATTTTGTTCTTTTAAAATGGAATGGAGTAATGTTATATGATTGGCAAAACCCCAGATTTGATTTTTTTTTTTTTAATACAAAAAAATTAATTCCGCTATTTCTGATTTGGCGATACTCCCAGTTGTACCAGGTTCATTTACAATCAACAATTATTACAATAAGCTGTTAGACTACTAAAAACTAAAAAATTGCTTTTTATGATAATTAGAGCATTGGTATCGTTTCTGAAATGGAAATGAGGTAAAAAGTTTCTGGAAACTTTTAAAAGCTTATAACAATAATTAAACAGTTTTGAAAACAAACTAAGTTATTTTTTGAGTTGTCTTTATACTAGAATTGACATTTATTATGATCAAGTTCGTAAACTATAGTTTGTTCGGAAACTCATAGACCAAAATTCACATATAGCTTATTTGAACCAAATATAAGACTAAATCCCTATACACTTACATCCGGAAAACTATGCTAATACCATTAAATTGTATTCAAAGTTGCATCGTACAGTGCTGGGAGAGCAAAGCTGTTCAAGCATGCGTATACAACAAGTTGCATAGGATTTAGCTGCGTGGCACTGCATATGTAATAATGGCAAGCACTTTCTGTGATGTAAGACCGCTAATGATGACCCTCAGAACGTATTCGCATTTCTAGATGGACTGCTGTGTTGTTTACTATTAATTGTGGTATGTTCTGCTGTCGTGCTTGAAGTTGTCGAGGTGTAGTGCCACGCGCCTAATTCCTAAGCAAATTTTTGTACACGCATGCTTGAACAACTTTGCTCTCCCGGCTCTGTACGCTGAAACTTTGAAAACAATTCAATGGTATTAGCATAGTTTTCCAGATGTGAGTGTTTGGGGAATGTATATTACTTTTGGCTCAAACAAGCTATATGTGCAGTTTGGGCTATGGGTTTCCGAACACTCTGTATAGTAAGAATAATTTGGGAAGAACAATATAATGATAGTTAATATATAGTATTAAAATAATTTCATTTATCAAGACGTAGGGTTATGTTGTTTATAGCTATCACTTTTTTTTACATATTATAGTATCAATACTAATGAAATTATAGTAGCAATTATAATATACATTCGAATTTGCACAGGAAGGGGCTTATTTGAAAACTAGATAAATTACTAGCTCTACTTTCCCGTTAGTTTTATTCGTGCGTCACGTAATCCAATCTGCAAATTTCAATTTTGATATATATTATCAATACCTATAAAAGAACCCTAATAATATAGTGAGAACCCACTTCGGTACCCGAATTGGACTTTCTTGTTGGACTAGATTGCTGAAAACTGGGATATTGGGGTTCGAATCCCAGTGAGTGTGGTTTTATTCTCTAATTGTTTTCCACTCTTCTTCCACGTAAATTTGTGTACACTTCTTTTAAATGTAGCCTTACTCATCTATAATCCGATTGACTCAGATTTAATTTACGAAACGTACTTATTTCAAATCTGTATGCATCCAATATTTTAATCTAATGCGATTCTATTAGATTGGTGAGTTCATGAGAACCTACTGAGACGAACATTTTATCTATCCTATTGCCAATATTCATGTATATTACAGTTCGGAAACGTCCCATACATCACTTTTATTCAAAGCTCCCGCCCAAAACACGCAAACAAACATGCTCATTAATTTTTAATTCAGTTCAAACATCGCAACGTCGCATGGTCGGGTCAAAATGTATGCTCAGATGTATTCATTTGGGGATATGACATCACAAGTATAAATTAGGCGGAAAAAATGGAGTAATTATCAGGCGACAGAGATGACCTAAATGCCCTACTTTCCTTATAAAACAAACCCTTCTGTCAGAACTAAACGTCGAATACTATAAAAACAACTACCAAATGTGATGGAACCTAGTCTTTTTTTTAATCACTGTGCCTTAATACCTGTTCAGGTTGTACTCAAGTATGACACATCTAATTACTCTGATTGGGAAGGGATGGTCAAGGAATTGTTTTAGAGGTTATCTACCCTCCTTTGCAGAGAAAAAAGTGTGGGGAAACTATTTAGGAAAAAATCACCATCAATATACCCGACCGGTATTAGAAACCCAATCTCCCCGTTATGAGCAGGCCAGTCTAACACGAGTGACGTCTTAGACCATTCAACCACTAAAGTGCTTTCAGGTTTTACGCATATATGTACTAATTACACTAATGATCCAGGGATGATGAAGGTTGAATTTAGAGGAAGTTTACCAGAATTTGCGTGGAGGGATAGTGGAAAGCCCTCTACGAAAATCCACCCTCAGTACACCCTACTTGTATTCGAATCCAGATAATCCTATCATCGGCATCCTATAAGTAAATCATTGTGAAAGTGATGCCTTAAGAAAATTCGGCTACTGAAGCGCGTAACAGTTGTTGGTCCGTTTTAAATAATAAGTTGAGCAAGTACAGTTAAAAAGTTAAATATTAAAATTTATGGCGCAATTTTGTAGCTTGTTAAAATATATTCTGTACCGCATCTCATTTTGTGTTATAAATTAGAAATATAATCATCGTTTTAAAAGTTTTACTGTATAACTTTTTGCAGCCTAATATCAATATATTACACTCGTAAATAAATAAACAAACAATTTTATAACAATTTTTATTTATACTTTACATTTTATTACTAACGCCCTGATATTATTATTTTATATTATTATTCAAGATTTCTCTTAGTGGGAAATTGTTTTGGCTGGCATTTGGATCAAAATCTGTACACACAACACTCCTGACCTTATTCGTTGTAATGATTGTCAAAGATTGGTAAAACTTGTGTTCCTTGATTTATCATTATTACTATTGTGTGTTCTGTTTTTCAACAGTTCTGTTTCCTAGTAAAAAGTTGTGTCCTTGAAAATGTTAAAATTCCCTTATTTAATCCTGAAACTTCATCTTATTTCCTTGTTCTACGCCATCGAACATTTTCATTCGTGGTATTCCTGTTCTATTTATTCCTTACACTTTGCCTTCTATGACGTCACTCAGTAAGACATTTCTTCTCATAATTTGACCCATCCAGTTGACATGTCGAATGTTTATCTTCTCATGGATTCTCTTTAAATCATTTTTATTAGTAAACTAATCTGTCTATTTATCCTCTCTATTCTCATATCAGCTAATAGCTCAGTTGTATCATATATTAATTAGCATAATATGCTATAAGTCTCAGTTGTATCCCCATGTCAACTGATCTCGTGATATAGTGGTCAGTGACTGCTGACCTAGTGGACCAAGGTTCGATTCTCGAATGGTACTGAATGATTTTTCTTGAAAGGGGAATAATTCCCACGGTCACTAGAGTTTGGTTGGTTAGACTTAAGTTAGGTTTTAAGTGTTCCCACTGATTCAACACCCTCCTACTCGCTATCACCAACATCATCATCATCATCATCTCATCGGTACATGGAAAGAACCTCCACGGAAAGGATGTACGATCAGTACATTCGGGTGTCCCCCTGGACAACGGTACATTAGTACTGGCTAGTCTTTCCATCCACAAAATGAAATACAGATTGATGTAACCCAGACACTTCACTATTATTATTATTATTATTATTATTATTATTATTATTATTACAATCCTCATGCCCAGGTATCATAAATAGTACGTCAAAAGCTGTGTTTGTAAACGTCACAAAATCTAGACCATATCTAACTCTATGATGCTATGTTTAAATTCAACCTCTGACAGTGTGAGTCACAATAAGAGGCTGACTTTGAAGTTAATTACTCTCATTCCTTGGATTAACAGGCGAGTGAGAAGAACATTGTTAAGTCTTCTAGTTTAGACCGCCTGGTCCAAATCTAATTTTTTCAACGTACGTTAAAAAAAAAGCTGATTTCCCATAGAGCTTTGATAAATAATCTCCTACAGTTTTTTTTAACTTGAATTTACTTTTAGCACCACGTCTTACGACAGACTAGTTTGGGCTATAGTACACATATTAACTAAAAACATTAACATATTAAGAATGAGGAAGGTTGAATTAGATTAAATGTACCTGCATTTGCTGAGAAGAAGAGTGGATAACTATTTTGGAAAAACTATCTTTAGTACAGCAGACCAGGATTATAAATATAATCTATCCTTCGTCGGCAGTTCAGTCTGTTGAAAGAAGTAAAGAAAGAAGCTTGTGCATTAGATATCTAGTGATTACATTAAAAATGGTTCATCTATATATATAACCGCTAAAAATAAAAATACATTTTATTAGAAAAAGAATGGACATTCACAATCAACCTCTATTTTGCCTCAGATTTTTTTTTCAGCACCTTATCCTTCCTACTCGTACGGGCTATGTACCCGCATTCGCGTGGAGTAAAAGTGGAAAACAATTTTAGAAAAACCTCCCTCAATACAACCCGACCAAAATTCAAGTTTAAATCTCCCCGTCATCGGCAGTCTAGTCCACCGCGAGAGTAGCGCGTTAGACCATGCGGCCACCGAAGTGGGGTTATTCTGCCTTAGCTCTCTCTATATTTATCCCGAATTTCATCGAGCTGTATCATTTAAAACTCTCCCACCCCCTCGTCCATTCCTACACCTTTCATCGGTCTCTCTCTCTACCTCTCTCTTTATCAGCGAGTTTGTTTTCTTACCTGTTCGTCTCCCAGTCTCTCGTAGTCGCGAGGTATTAGTTTGGATCCATGCTGTGCCTGAGAGAACAGATTAGCACTAACTCAGTTACACACACACACACACCTTCTCCGCCTTGTGAGACTAGACTCTCCCTCGGCGCGGTGTGAACTAAGATGATTAAAAGGAAGGGATGAAGGGAGACGAGAAAGGAAGGATACGAGACGCTGAGGTTACAAGCATTCCCTCACACTGGGTCTCTCTTAATGACGAGACTCCCAAACACCCACACCTCTGACACCTCAAAATTACTCTCTTTCCCCTCCCACCCCCCCTCACCAACCACATGCGATTAGGGTGGGAATGTAGGGGGACGCGAGGAAGGGTAAGTGTTTTCATAGTTTTTGCCAAAATAAATCAAATATTTTCTTCCAGCAGCAACATAAAGGCTGATACACACAGAATGTTAAGCTAAGCAATTGTCCCTCTTCCCCCCCCC
>CABFWB010001722.1:30832-59179 GCA_902151455.1 Timema bartmani | reverse complement strand
ATTCAGTGTTGTTTCTTAATGGTCTGCTCCAGTGAGGTTTAGTTATGATGGCGTTCTCCCCAAAAGGTCTTGTTTGAGATCAGGTTATAGTACTGAGACAGAGAAGATGCTGCTATTGCAATTGTTTTGGAAGAAGAAGAAAATTTAGGAGGTGGAGGTTTGGCTTGTTCAATTAACGCTTCCATTTTAATATAAAAACATTTATTGAATATAAAACCTAAATAGAATATTACTTAAATACACGTGAAACAAATTGAAAACAAAACTTCATCACTTCTCTAGTTATTTTCACCAAACCAGCACTGCGTCTGTTCAACACGGATCCCAAGTTTCATTATGCGCATGCGCAACGTAAGATGGCTCAAGATGGGAGATGGAAATATTGCCCGGCCAGTAATTGGAAAAAACATAGCGCGGCGTAGCAAGGCATAGATTAGCTTTCTGTGTGAACCAACCTAAAGAGTTTAATTTTCTTCACTTGGTGACCTCAACATTTGTTGAATATCTGTCAAGGTTTTCCTGGAATTTATTAACAACTTTTCCTCTTCATTTAAAAAGTTTGTCATCAAATGCCACAATGCTCATGACATATATTTAACAACTGTTGATATCAACATGTGAAGAAAATTAAACTCTATGTTTCTACTGGAGAAATATTTGCTATATCTTGGTCAAAAAAGCATTTTGCTCTAAAAACTGCAAAAAAATACACGCTTTTCTTTTTCGCATTCCCTGCATCTCCTCTTTAAGGGTAGGTTTTCGAGGACTTACGAAACGATGATCTCGAGTTCGAGTACTTTCTTTAACTATCTTTCACTCTCATACTCTTTTGTTACAAACCTAATTCGATTTTTTTCCCCCTTAAATCTTGGTAATTTTGGTATGTGGCTTTGTTTATTTGAGTTTTCTTGAAAGATTTAAAGTCTGGTAATGTAAAGATAACTATATAAATTTATAATGATTATTGTCACTAGCACCATATTGAATACTAATAGATTTATATTTACAATGTCTTGAAGTGAATTTATTTCTTCAATATAAGAGTAATAAGGGTATCCTGATACCAACTTCGGTGGCCGAGTGGTCCAAGTCATCACTGTTACTGTAGACTAGACTGACGATGACGGAGAGGTTGAAGTTCGAATCTCGATCAAGTGTATTGAGGTTTTTTTTCTAAATGGTTTTCCACTCTCTCTGCACGCAAATTCGGGTGCAAGTACTCTAAATATTGCCTTCCTAATCCATAAAACCACTAGCGTAATTAGTACATAAGGGTATAGCCCGAAAGGGTAGTAGGACGCGGTGATAAAAAAAAATATAATGAAGATCAACCAAGGAGCGAGGGACTAATCGGAGCTAAAGAAAGATTTCATTTAATTTAACACAGTTTATTTTAAATGTTGTTTTCTTTAGCAACACATCTTATGAGCTATTCAGGTGTACCCGCATTAACGTGGAGGAGGAGTGAAAAAAACATTTTTGGAAAAACCACACTCATTGTACCTGACCGCGATTCAAACTTCGACCTCTCGGTCATCGGCATTTAATACAACAGGAAAGTAACGCCTTAGACTATGAGGCCACCAAAGACAGTTTCAATACATTTAACCTAACATTTCTTTTTAAATTAACAATCCTAAGGTTTTATTATAACAGTTAAGTGTTCATGTTTAATTGTGTTATATTTTAAATTATACTATTTGTTTTATGTATTATATTATATTTTTCAATATATTATATCATTTCAAGTAAATACACATAAGTAAAACCATTATTATCTAATATAATATTTTCCGACTTATTGAAATAAAGTATAATTCCATAAACAACTCTAGAATCAAATTGTCATACTCGGTTATACATTTACAATTTTTATATGTTTATTATTATTTTGCCAATCGTATTATATTATAATTATTATGAACATAAATACTTGTCTATGCCCTGGGTTTCAATTATCGCGTGGTTACCCCTGACAACGCTTTTCTTTAATTCAAACTGACAAAAAAATATATTTCAATTCTTCCGAACCACTTTTAAATTTATTTAAAAAATTCTATTCCAAATTTTGAAATAAAGGCTTTAAAAGGCACCTACTTGTTTACAGAGGATTATAATATCTAAATTTCATACCTCTGCGTGTGATAGATGTATCACAATGCTCATGAAAAACAAACAAACAAACTTCATTTTATTTTTTAAGTATTCAATTTTCAACATGTTCTAAGCAAATCAATTTTTTATTTATATTAGGGGGTCCGGGGTTCAATCCTCGGCCCCGGCACAGATTTATCTGATTGCCAAACCCTTCCTTCACCTCTGACATAACGTGTATTAATCACAACTTGTGAATGTGAGGAATGCCAGGCCTCCACCGTGGTTCGGATTCCACGTTAAACTGTAGGTCCTCCATTTCATCTCACAATCACCCTACCACTACACATTAGCGTAAGTGCGTATAACCTGAACGGGTAGTAAGACGCGGTGCTAATAATAATATTTATATTAAACAATTCAATAAAAAATCCTTTTTTTTACAGTTTCCATATCATCATGACCAGTTTTAAAAATCTAATCTTTGTACAGGATTCTAAGAGGGATTAGGAAGTTTAGTGAATTATTGGCCTGTCGACCACGGTAGTTCTTGGGGTAACGCGCTCGCCTAGATGTAAAGTTAGTGGATTCAAACCCAGCCAAGGCCTACAGATTATTCTTGAGCGATAAAAATTTGTATCATCAACTCCCTTCGAAGAGGAAGTAAAACCATTGAATGTGAATTATGGCATTTAAAAAGAACCCTGTAAGTTAATTGAAAATATCTTACCAGAAAAATTGGTAGGCTGACTCGCTCGTAGAATTCACTCTGTTTATCCGGGCAAACGTTGGGGGTTAGCGTCAGGAAGGGCAACCAGCTGTGAAATAGGTCCGCCAAATTAAATATGCTAAGCTTTGAATTGCTATTGGTTAAAAAAAAAGCTGTCCCTGCATATTTACAGTCAAATTTTCGTAGGAAGGCTCTTTATATAATAGAAATAAGTCACTAGAACTAATTTCACGTATTCTTACTACAGGTCATACATCTGTCACTTTTGATGAATATTATCAATACTTATGAAATAACACACTTTTAATATAGTAAAATAATATAAATGTTGGCCACAAGCAATAAATTAATATATATTTTCTAAAATCATTAGACTGTACCGCAATAATTGATCTAGATCACGATTATAAACCTCCGCGTGATGAATGTAAATAGAAGATCTAAGAGCAATATAATCAATTGATATCAAACCTTGACCTATTGAGTAATAATCAGCACAAACTGTGTCGCCAACCAGGCTAATTATTACAAAAATTGACTCTTTTTTTTTTTTTTTTTTCAATCAGTGATGAAAACTCATTTCACCGTTGTCTTGTTGGGTTTGGTATACGGTCCGCTTACTTAATTTGATTGGTTGATTGTTCGATTCAGAGCCGGCGGGCACTTTCAATAAAGTAAATTACTTGTACTCGCTTAATCTAATGAGATCGGCTCTAATATAAACATGAAGCAGCAATTTCTCGTGTTAAAAAGCTTTGGGGGTTACATAAATAAAGGGCTTTAATATTATCTTTGTTAGGATGTTCATTATTCACTGATTTATTTATTTTTGCACCACAATTTCCCGCCCGACAGGGATCTCTACATATTTAGACTAATCGAGTAATGATGAGAAAGGTAGGACGAATTGGGATTGCACATATGCTTGCTTAGAAATAAAGTGAGAAATCATTCAGGAAATAATAAAATCAACACAGTACACAACAGTCGGAATTCAATCTTTGACATTTCCATCACAGAAAACATTGTAACATTAAATAAAAGGATGTATAAGTAGCGGTTAGAAATATGACACACTCTTGAACATAACGGTGTCTTGAGCTATTTAAACCCACCTTAGTGGCGTAGTTAGCTAACGTGGTAGTATAGTGTTGAGCTAGACTGCCAAGGATGGAGAGATTCGAGGCTCGAAACTCGCTTGAGTGAACTGGGGTGGTTTTTCCTTACCGGTTTTCCATTCTCCATCCACGAAAATGTTGGTTCACTTCCTCTATATTCAACCTTCCCTATACATAACCCATTAGCATAATTATTACCTAAGCGTACAACCCAAACGGTTAGTAAGACGCGGTGCTAAGTATCTTGAGCTATTTTGAAGTTTCAGATATATTAAATATATATATATAGTATGACACAGCCTGATAAAGCTTTCTCATATTGTGTATTAAAATTTCGAAGAAAATTTTCAAAATTAGTTTTTAGTAAACTATCTTTAAGTAAGTTTGAGTCAAAAAGAAACACATTATCTTGTTAGTAACAATAATCAATCTGTATATAAAAATTTTAAATCAATATGTTCAAATTGCCTAATAAACACCTATTCTTATCTAAAACGAATAAACTATTCACAGATTTCAATTTAAATTCAATCTTTAAGGTCAGTATCCTAAACATTCAAATTTTCTAGCTATATTTTGCTGTAAGTAAACTACACTTAAATTAATTTAATTTAGATAAATAAAATACATTATTATTGTAAATATTTTAAAAAAAGTATTCAGTAAACTAGCAAAATCTTCCCCTTCCACCCCCCTCCCCCTCCGCCCCCCGTGTCAAACACTCCACAAATATAAATTTTAGTCAAAATCATTATATCAGTTTTCAAAATAGTTTGAATTTTCAAAAATCACTTACTAAAAGAACCTTTATCACATTTTGAACCAAAACAAAGTATACAGGGTTATTTTTCGTGCCAAATACTCCAGTGATAATTATTTGGAATGCAATCGTTAGGATCATTTTGTGACACCCCTCTCTCCAATCCTTTCTCCTTACGACCATCGATAACTTAAAGGAATGGGGAGGGTGCAAGCTACATATAATATATAAAGGACATGAAATGCAAGATTTAAATAGTAATACCATAAATGGTTTATTCGAAGCAAAAAACAATTAGAATTCAAATAATCACATGGTCTCAATAATCTTACTGAGTTCGGTGGAAAATATTGTTAGAAATAAACAGTTATTAGTATAGTTCCCTAGCCTGAGCTTTTCTACTGTTAGACAAATCAAACAATCAGATGGGCTAGTCTTTATGAGACAAACCACCCATAGTGTTGAAAAGTATACAAGTAAACAAATAATAAATCAGTTAATAAATTTATATGAAATATATTAGAACCTTATGGGCCTAATTAAATGGTTTCAAACGTGTCTGCACTGCATCACTTAAAGCAGACTTCAAACAATTTAAATAATAAATATATAAAGAATATTTATTATAAACCTTTAAAATACGCTAGAGTTTGACTAACAGACTTTAGCCAAACTCCCGCGGGACTACAAGACCTAACTTAACAGTCTAGAAACTTCCATCTACTTATATTGTATGCTATCACAAATGCCGTGTGAACAGTCACTTTTGTACAAGAAGTTGTGTCTTGTACACCGGGCCTTAGATATTTGTGGAGTTTATTGTAGCAGGTACTTTTGTTTTGATGTGTGTATCAGTGAAAGCTAACAAACGAAAGTTTATAAGCATATGTCTATAAGTTATAACACAATAATGTAAATCACAGAACAGAAGGACGCACAAAGCCACAACCACCATAAAAAAAACACCTCTAACTAGCTTCTTGACGCATAACATTTTTGTTTTAAATATCCACGACCTCCCCTTTTAAGCTTGGGGACACTCCTTCCAAGCTTACCTAAAAATTTTGGTCACAAGACGCTACTGATTTTCAACGATAATAAGTAACTATAATTGCTGTAAAAAAAACAATAATTCTCTTACCTGATCTTCTTTTTAAATACAAAAACTGAATTAGTTTAAATGCAAAAATATTATACTGATACAGATATTATATATATATGATTTACTGATTTAAACACAGCACAGCCACTTCTAGAGACAAACTAACATTAAAATCAAATATAGTAATTAATTGTAAGCTCAAAGCATAACTATCAACACGTAGCAAGTGCAATTGTCATTTGTGATAATTACCACCTCAACTTTTAGGAGCGGCCGCGCGGTAAATTACAAACAAAAATAATAGCTTCGCTCTTTCAGATTATTACTATTATTATTATTTATTATTATTATTATTATTATTATTATTATTATTATTATTATTATTATTATTATTTTAGCACCGCGTCTTACTACCCGTTCTGCTTATACGCTTAAGTACTAATTACACTAATGGATTAGGAATTGGGATGGTTGAATTTAAAGGAAGTGAACCCGCATTTGCGTGGAGGGAGAGTGGAAAACCATTCAGGAAAAACCACTGCCAGTTCTACCCGACCGAGATTCGAACCTCGATCTTCCCGTCCTCGGTGGTCTGGCTCAACACGACTGGCGCGTTAGCCAACTACGCCCCCGGGTCTCTGTCAGATAAAAAGTCTTTCGGCGAGCGCTCGCCAACGATGCACCTGCACCAGAAATAGAAATCAAAGGGTACCGAAAGCGCTTAGGCAGAGGCGTGCGGTAAATCATAAATCGAATACATCAATATCGGAATAACATAGACATATATAGAAGAGCGTTGCTTAAACATTTTTAATTATTAAATGGTTCAAGTTGTATTTTGATTTCACTGCTTATGCTGCCCCCTTAAGGTGCCGCATGATGCGGCCGCCTCTCTATATCATAGCACGGCCTTGCTTATATGGTGATGAGACATCAATCGGAAAGGTTATGCCAGTATTAATGTGCAGGCCACCGTAGATGCTGACGAGAAATTTAAAAGCATAAGTGCAGAATTGCCTGGTAGCGTGCATGATGTTAGAATATGGAGACGTAGCCCGATTAGGAATATAATTTCTCAGTACAATAGGGATGGTTGCTTACTTGGTAATTCAGGGTTGGCATATCGCCATGGCTGGTCACTTCATTTAAGCCACCAAGAAATGCTGATCAGCACCGTTTCAATTTGAATCATGCCAGAGAAAGAGTGATAGTGGAAAGAGCCTTTGGTCAGTTGAAACAAAGGTTTCCGGTCGTCGGTAACTGCATCATACTTTCTTTAGAGAGAGTCCCCAAAGTAATAGTAACGTGTGCCGTGCTGCACTACATATCTAAACACTTGAACGACCAATTTCAGTATGATCTGAAAGACGGGGAAGAAGCAGAGGATGAAAATGAGGGTGAAGATGAAGATGAGCCTATCGACAGACAGCTGGAAAACAATGCGACCAAGGTTCGTGGTGAACAAAAGCGACAGGAAATGCTTGCATTTCTTTATGAAGGTGGCAGAGACACACACACACAAATATACAACTACAATTACTAAGGGTGGCATTAACAAAGAACCACTACCAAAAAATTTCCTAGTTTAAATATTTCCTAAGAACTACATAGCGGCGTTGACAAAGAGATTAAAAATAATAATAAAAAGGCGGCATTAACAGGTTGCATTGACAAAGAACCACTACCTAAAAATGTTCCAGTCTAACTATGTCCTGCCACACTGGTTGTACTGAAAGTGTTTTTTTAACAATGTTTCCTGTTTGCTAGATAGCTAGGGAAACAGTCAAATACCTTTCCTCTAGTACCAGACTTCTCTAGTTTTTTTAAAAGGTTATTATGGTCTCCCATATCAAATGCTTTCCTAAGGTCGATAAATATGCATGTTTCAATTTCGTTACTATCCAAAGCATTATGGACTTGAGAGATAAGGTCGAGCACTGCAATATCAGTGCTAGACCCATCTCTAAATCCATACTGGCCCTTGTAAAAGATTTTTTTAATTCAAGAACGATAGTAGTCACTTTTTTATGATATTCTCGAATAATTTCGAAAGTGTTGGTAAGACTGATATAGGTCTGTAATTATTAGGTGTGCTTTTGTCACCTTTATTTGTATTGGGAGCCACTTTGGCTAATTTGAGATTATCTGGGTAAACTCCTTCATATATTTATGATTTTGACAAATATTCTACTCATTGGTTCTGAGATTCGTTTTAATACCACACTTGTAATTTTGTCACCAGTCGTTGAAGATTTATTTTTAAGATTTTTAATTATGTTTTTAACTTCATTGGAGCTATGTACATTCATATATACTCATATATATATATTTCATATATATATTCATATATACTCATATATATTGAGTTTGGAGAGTAATTATGTTCCAGAGTTATTTCATTACGATCAGTGACGGCTAAAAGTAATACATCGTTTGCTACATTTATAAAATAGCTATTAAATGTTTTACATACTCGCTGCTTAGCGTTGATAACCTGATTATTGACTATTAGTTTATTACAACCAGAACTACTGTTGTTTTTCTTACACGAATAAAGTAACTCATTAAATATACGCCATGTTTGTTTATTATTATTACCAACCCTCTCAAATTGTTTCTCATAAAATTTAGTTTTCTTAGATCTTTTAACGTAAGTGATTTTATTCCTACTACGCCTAGATTCATCTCTAAGCTGAATATTATTGACAGATTTTTTTAAGCTTAAGGCGGATTTTGTCCCTTCTACTAATTAAGAGTAGTAGCTCTTTGGTTAGCCATGGTTTATTATGATCCAGTAAATTGGTGTTATGCAGGTGTTTATGCCTAGCAGTACCTATGCTGCTATGTTGTATAGCCGTCGGAAAATTTTCAATGAATTTATTAAAGGTACTATCAACATCAGAGTTCTCGTCAATATACATGCTGGAAATAATATTCTGGAGATTATTATAATCAATTTTGTACAAGGGGGAGAAGCCCTTGTTTTTGACACAAGTTGAGTTACTAAACCCAGCGATTCCGGTGTATACAAAATCTCCGTCACAATAATATTATGATCACTTAGACTGGTATTAATAATATAAATAGCATAATCAAGGCTGTAGTCATTTATTAGGACATGATCTATGAGCGTGGAAGTTACTTCCGTTATTCTAGTCGTATTTGAGTTGCGTAGTTGCTACACCCCTCTCTCCAATCCTTTCTCCTTGCGACCATCGATAACTTAAATGTAGAGGGAGGGTGTAATCTACATATAATATACAAAGGACATGAAATGCAAGATTTAAATAGTAATACCATAAATGGTTTATTCAAAGCAAAAAACAATTAGCAAAGAAGAATTCAGTTAATTACATGGTCTCAATAATCGTACTGAGTTCAATGGAAAATCATGTTAGAAATAAACAGTTATTAGTGTAGTTCCTTAGCCAGAACTTCTCTATTGTTAGACATATCAAACATTCAAATGGGATAGTCTTTATGAGACAAACAACCCACAGTTTGATAAGTATACAAGTAAACAAATAATATATCAGTTAAGAAATTTATAAGAAATATATTAGAACCTTATGGGCCTAATTAAGTTGATTCCAACGTGTCTGCACTGCATCTAAAAAATAAACTCTCTTGTAATCAACCTACCTTTTATTTATAGTGTTATGAACCTATCAAATCAAAGGGGGGGTTACAACCCATAGTGTTGAAAAGTATACAAGTAAACAAATAATAAATCAGTTAATAAATTTATATGAAAGATATTAGAACCTTATGGGCCTAATTATATGGATCCAAACGTGTCTGCACTGCATCACATAAAGCAAACTTCAAACAAATTAAATAATAAATATATAAAGAATATTTATTATACAACTTTTAAAATACGCGAGAGTTTGACTAACAGACTTTAGCCAAACTCCCGTGGGACTACCTGCCCTAACTTAACAGTCTAGAAACTTCCATCTACTCGTGAATTTATTATCAGTATATTACAATAAACAAGGTCTAGTGAAAACATTTAACTTACGATCAAATATAAAATTAATCACTAATTAATTTTATCAGTTAAACAATTTACGTCTCGAAGTTAAATAATATAAGAGTTCATTACACAAAAGAAATCAAAACAATTTTTATGCAATATTATTTCAGAAGGAAATATTAATAAACATCTACAATACAAAAATCTATCAAAGTTATTATAAATTAAATATTAAATTTAACAGATGTCTCGAGCATCCCAAGTGGCGACAGACATTATATACATTACTATTTGGCGAAGACAATAATTACGGCTTTTACAAAAGTTAAAGTTTTTTTATATAATAATGTTCAAAGTATACGTTGCCGTAGTTAGAGTTCGTAGATTATCACGGAAGATCCTGGCATAGTCCTCGTCCTAGGACTATGTTCCTCCGTCAAGTGTTAGTTGAGTAGTCCAATTAATGATGCGCTTACAGGACTTTATATAGGGGTTTTTCACAGCACGGAAACAAGGTGGGGGAGGGGGGGGTAGAACAATTCTGTCGGTGGCCTTCCTTCCAGAATTAATCGAACATGACGTGGATTGTTGATATTGATGTCCCATTTTTCATTTTAGAACAGCGATTCTTCAATCGGACGTTATTTCTGTAGTTGTGAAACTATCCACCAGGGTGCAGAATGGTAGAATTCTGTTGAACGTGGATAGTATTGCTTGGCGTGGCTTGAGTATCTATTTGATTTAGTCGGTGTTGACTTCGGTGAAGGGGTCTCTGTTATTACCCGGTGTAGCGCGTCGCTGTCTACACACGATAGATTTGTTGAGTTTAGATTCCAATGTATTCCATAGTTCTATTGAATTGATTTTATTGATTTGAATTGTCTATAACGTTATATCAATTTACAGGAACTAAAATAGTGAAGAGTACTATTGTAGGGTTTAGAATTTTATTGAATTTTATTGAATATTATTTGGAGCGGGTAGTAAGATTCTTCGGCGAGTTGAGTATGAAGTTTAGCATGGGGGCGAGTTCAAATGTAACTCAATGTTACAATTTTAAAAATATTTTTAGATTTTGAAAAATTAATCATTAGTAAACTACGCATAAAATGAGTTTTTAACCCAAAACAAAGTATACAGTGTCATGTAAAACACTCTCAAAATACCCATTTGGAACCAAGTCTTTAGAGGCTTTTTAACGATATTAAATGTTTTTGAAAAATTAGTCATCTGTTAACTACCTTTAATTGAAGGAATCGGGTAAAAAAATAAAACTTTTTGTGGTATGGAACTATAATATCTAAATATTAAGTTTTTAAGAGAATCCATAAGGAGTTTTTTCTATCCGTGGCCAGGGAATGACAGACAGACATGGAGACAAAAAGAAATGTAAAATCCAATTTTCGGTTCGTGTTCACATAAAACGTTAAAATTAATCATGATCTCGAAATTGATTTTTTTTCACAATAACAATACTTTCTCTTGATATGATAAAATAAAAATATATAACTAAATTTACTAGATTAACATGTGATTTTTTATTTAGTTTTCATATTTAAATGGACTTATTATAATTATCAAATATTTTACTTATTTACTAACTTACCAAATGGTATTAAGAACTCTATTCATTGACACACTTAAAAATTACGCCACTTATTCCTATCTTGAACTAGTTATTTCCAGTAAACCTCATTACAACATATCCTTATCTTTAACTAGTTCTATCCAATCCACCTCATTACACCCTATCCTTATCTTGAGATAGTCCTATCCAGTCCACCTCATTACACCCTATCCTTATATTGAGATAGTCCTATCCAGTCCACCTCATTACACCCTATCCTTATCTTGAGATAGTCATATCCAGTCCACCTCATTACACCCTATCCTTATATTGAGATAGTTTTATCCAGTCAACCTTATTACATCCAACCTCTTTCTTGAAATAGTTCTATCCAGTCCACCTCATTACACCCAATCCCCATCTTGAGCTATGTCTATCCAATTTACCTCATTACCCTCTATCTCTATCTTGAGATAGTTCCATCCAGTCCACCTCATTACACCCTATCCTTATCTAGAACTAGTTATATCCAGTCCAACTCATTAAACACTATCCTTATCTAGAACTAGTTATATCCAGTCCAACTCATTAAACACTATCCTTATCTAGAACTAGTTCTATCCAGTCCAACTCATTACATTATATCCTTATCCTGAGCTAGCTCTATTCAGTCCGCCTTATTACATCCTATCCCTTTTTTGAGCTAGTTCTATCCAGTCAACCTCACACCCTATCCCTATCCTGAGCTAGCTCTATCCAGTCCACCTCATTACACCCTATTCCTACCTTGAGATAGTTCTATCCAGTCCACCTTATTACAACCTATCTCTCTCAGGTCTAATCTAATGTCATCCTTTCATCTTAGTCTAGTTCTTCCTAATGGTCTCTTCCCATTGGGTTTGTCAACAAATATCAATAATTTTAGCTGATCATTTTCTCTCCCTCATTTGAATAACCATTTGGGTTATAAGTATTTTATTTACTTTGGTATATTATGGCTGACGAATGTACAGTTTAAAAGAAATGTAAGCACATTTGTGTGAAGGTAGGAGAGAGGGAGTTAGACAATTAAAAAAAAAGAGTTTCAATACATCCAACTGAGATTCAAAACTCTTACATCACCTTCACTGGCAAGCTAGATTAAACGAACCTGACATTTATTTTCCATGCCCACCAATGCGGATAAAGTTACTAGACTATAACAATAATGTTTAACATGTTTATTTTTCAAATATTTTAGTTTTTTAGTGTTCAGGGGTATAGAGTATATTCTAATATTTAGATTTTAATTAGTCATTGATAATTCACTAGTCTAATATGCACTGGCACAAATGAAGTCATAACTTATTACAGACACACACACACACACACACACAAACACACATGTACAAATTAGTGATGCTGATAAGTCTGGCACGATTTCATATTCATGAAAATGTATTACAAAAGTCAATACAATTCGACAAGTGATATTTTTAAGGTTGGTAATGCTGTGTGTGTTTGTGTATCTGGTTGTAACTCGTGCAGATAATATAAACGTACCATTTCCTCACAAATGATTGGAATAGGAATCCGAAACATTCCACCCTTTTATCCGTTAGGTGTCATGTTAATCAATCTAGTGGAAATATGATAGGTCAATAAAAAAAAGATTCGTTTAGGAATATAATCTGTAAATTACAAATGTGCAGTTGCTCTTGTGTTTACTATCATTTGTATGGTAATAAAATACTAAAGGGACGATTAGAAGGTAAGGGGACCTGGGCCCGTTTGACTAAAATCGATGCCGCGCGTTGGGGAGGGGGGGACGTGATGGTGCTGTGATTTAGTTCTGGTAAAATAATGTCCGCAGCTGGTAGCACTAGTAGGAGGTATTCTTAGGTAATTCGGTTGAAGGGCTGTGGTTGTGCGACATGAGTCTCCGTGTGGTCGCGTGGATTAAGGATTTCATTGAATACCTCGGTTCGAACCCATGTTTAGCTTTTAATTTAATTTAGCACCGTGTCTTACTATCCATTCGGTTTATACGCCTAAGTATTAATTACGCTTATGGGTTAGGAATTGGGAAGGTTAAATTTAGAGGTAGTGAATCCACATTTTCGTGGAGGGAAAGTGGAAAACCATTTATGAAAAACCACCTCCAGTTCACCCGACCGAGATTCGAACCACAATCTCCCCATGATCAGCAGTAGAGCTCAACACAAAACTAGAGCGTTAGCTAACCACGCCATCGAGGTGGGTCATGCTTAGCCGACAAGAATACTTTTGCTTATGTGTTGGTGGGTTTGACCTTAGATTCAGTTGAGAACCTATCGCACACCCAACTAACCAGGATCTGAGGTATAAGAATATGCTCGAACCAGTAAACTTATATCACTGTGTGTTTCATTCTTCATTTGAAAAAAATGGAAATCGGGATCAGTTTAAAAGAAATTTCCATTTATAATTATTATTTCTAAGCTTTGTTTTGGTTTTTAAAATGTTTTACTTATATACAAAACGGTAGTATTTCTGGTTTTTCAGTTGTGAAACATAATCTTTTACATGAAGAAAAGAAATTTAGGGTTTTTGAAAACAAGGTGCATAGAAGATATTTGGTCTAAAAAGTTATGAAGATACTGGGGAGTGGAGGAGGTTGAATAATGAATATATACATACCATGTACTACTCACAAGATTCTAGAACCGTGTTAAGGGTATTGACTGTCAAACTCAAAGGGAAGAGACCATTAGGAAGATGGATACGTGATGAAAACATTATAATGGACCTGAAAGAAATAGGTTGTAATGAGGTGGATTGAATAGAACTAGCTCAAGATAGGGATAGGGTGTAATGAGGTGGACTGGATAGAACTAGCTCAAGATAGGGATAGGGTGTAATGAGTTGAACTGGATAGAACTAGCTCAAGATAGGGATAGGTTGTAATGAGGTGGACTGGATAGAACTAGCTCAAGATAGGGATAGGGTGTAATGAGTTGAACTGTATGGAACTAGTTCATGATAGAGATAGGGTTTAATGAGGTACTTATGCCATAGAGTAAGTAAGTAAAGCTATATTTCTGTTCTCAATTCCTTTATTTTCTCAAATATAGCTTAGAAAACTCTCCCCACGAGGCGTCATCTGGTTCAAGGTGTATAACATACATAAACTAGGTATTATCCGTAGGGTGAGACCCTTGAAAATTTGTAAAAATACCTTTCACGGTAAAATTCGTAAAGCTCTTTTACTCTCACTCCTAGAAATGCTTGACTTCTGATATAAACAGTCGATTCAGAAATTACGCACCTCAAATAAATTAATAAACAAATACATTAAAAGAGACCAAATTAAATTAATTTGTGAGAGTAATAGCTAATAAGTAATAATGTTGCGCGTCTGAGTTAAATCAGTCGCAGCCCAGAAAGATTGGCCAGTACTAATGAACCGTTGCCCCAGCGGACGCCCGAATGTTACTAATCGTACATCCTTTCCGTGGAGGCTCTTTCCATGTCCCGATGATATGAGGTGATGGTGATAGTGAGTGTGAGGGTGTGGAACTAGTGGAAACACTTCAAACCTAACTTAAGCCTAATCAACCAAACCCTAGTGACCGTTGGGGTAGCTCCACTTTGGGGAAAAATACCCAAGGTACCAGCCGGTAATTGAAACGGGAATCCTAGGCTCGTAGCTAGGTGCATTTACCACTACACCACTGGGCTGGTTTCAATATTAAGTAAACCTTACCAAAATTTAGTAAGAAATAAATTAACATAAATATTTTAAAGCTTTTTAAAATCATAGAGCCAAATAAAAATACTTTATTAAAACAATGTCAAAACTGTTCACGCTTTTCACCTTAGGAACGCCAGCCATGGTACAGGGACTACCATCAAATAGGGCACATTGTATACCACTTTAAAATCAACCCAAGCAACCAGTGAAAATAGACTGTTGGTTGTCAAAATATTTTCAATTTTTATGCACACCTGATTATCTTTTCCAATAAGAAAATTGAAAAAAAAGAGGGAAAAAATAGAATAGTAAACTGGTTGAAAGTTAAAAAGAATGTTTTTTGTTATTATTAATTTGTATTCTTATCTAAGTGAGTATTTATCACGTCCTACACGTTTATCTCTGTATTAATATTATTATCATTATTATTATTTACGTCTTATAGTTAGTTCACATGTTCGTTGGAGCATCAACTAAAAAGTAATTTGAAATTTCCACATGGAAGTGTTCTTACAATGACAAACCATCCAGTAGTAGTTAAACAACATAAACTTTGCTTGGATGGTGAAAGAGGAGTTTGGGGGGAGGGAAAAAAAAAAAAGAATTCAACTTTGCTGTATATTTTGTCTTTCTATATATATATTTTTTAAACCACAACCTTATTTCTCTTTCCTCCTCGCGAAAACTCTACAACATAGTTGTGACTTAAAAAAAAAACACACAACATATTTCTCTTTCTCTTTTCAAAAACCGCACGGCTCCAAAGTAAATCGTACAATTCTCGACAGCGAGAAACTGAAAACACAAACCTCTCGAATGAAAATTTTCCAAAACCATTCTAGTCTGAAAGTCTTCCTCTCCGTTTACTTTCTGTTTGCCAGCCACAAAATTATATTATCTTTCATCAAAGCTTCAAGCAACACACAACTTCATTTACTTTCAAATGTACCACGTCTCTTCCCCCCCCNNNNGAAGGGTGAGGTTGTATGGGTAAGATTTATTATCATTAAAATGAATTTAGGAAGAAAAATAATCGTGTTTTGATATCATTGAGTATTCTTATTATGTTTAGTTTGCTTTTCACAAAATTAATTATTTCTGATAAAATATGGAAATAGGTTGTGTAAAACGGTTATAATAATGTTACATTATCTGATATGAACAAAAGCTAATATGAATCAAATAGTCAAAGCTATTATTTATGCTTTTAGTGAGGATTACTCCATCTAGATATCATATTCTGAAAATTGGCTCTGCCTTAAAATATGAGTGAAGAATGACCTTAGACACGAGACGAATCCTGGATAGCTCAGTGGTTCAGGGCTTTGGCGTACTAAACCAAAGGTCCCGAGTTCAATTCCCGTGTCCAGGTGTCGTTTTTCAATTTTCAGAATATGAAGAGCTTATATACCAAACTATGAAAGGTTGAATTTTTTTTTCTTGATAAAATTGAATCTTTGTTTAAGATATGGGAAAATTGAACCATGGGTGTCGTTTATAAGCTGTATTTATTTTTAACCTGCTTCGGGAGCTGCATGATTGAAGATGTCACTCTCGCAATAGAATGGGAATGCCGATAACTGAGCGACAGGGGTTTAGATCCCGGTCGGGTGTATTGAGGATGGTGTTTCATATTTGGTTTTCCGTTCAGCCTCCACACAAGTGTGGGTACACTTTCCCTAAATTCAACTTAACCTCATCCCTGCTACATTAGTGTCATTGTTAAATATACGTATAGCCCGAACGGGTAGCTAAAAAACAGTAGTAAATAAAACTTAGTTTTTTATAAGTTCAGCGTGTTATTACTACCCGTCTGGGATATTTGCATTTTAACGTCTAGAAACGTTAATAAATAAAACTTATTTTTTTATAAATTCAGCGTGTTATTACTACCCGTCTGAGCTATCTGTATTTTAACGGCTAGAAAGGGTAATAAATAAAACTTTTTTTTTAGAAGTTAAACGTATTATTACTACCCATCTTGGTTATCTGCATTTCAACGCTAATATGATAGGGATAATATACATGAAATATTTTCAAATTTGCGGGGATAACGAGTGGTAGGACATTTGAAAATAAAAAGCACCTCAGCAAACTTAAATAGCATTTGATCCCAAACCTCCCTGTCACAAGAAAGTCAAACCATGTGAAACTAACGCCTTTCTCAACGTGATCACCAGTTCGGGTGGTTGGACAACCAAGCAAGAGAGCTATACCTACAAAGTGGCCGCCGCTGTTAGCGATGATTAGTGCCAACATTAGCGGATATAGGGTGCCATTTGGTCAGCACAACTAACTTTCCAGCCATTGATCTTAGTTTTCTAAGCCAGCGCTGCTACTTATTTATTCAAGTAACTCCTTATTTTGCGTCACGAGGCTGAGTTTGACCCCATTTCAGACCCACTGCTTCACAGATATATTTTGTGAGCACCGGGGATTGAATCCGGGACCTCTGGATCGGTAAAAGAAGAGATATGCATAACAAATTATGAATAATGATCGTTTTGATTAATTTTAAATGGAATTTTAACGTTAAGTAAAATCTTGTAATCGATTGCCGTCTAATGTCATTAAAAAAAAATTTTTTTTATAATATGGCATGGTCTTAAATAGCTTTCACTTTTGTGTTTGATATAAATTAATTTAGTAAAAATTTCAAGTCAATATTTAAAAAAAACACTAAATAATATATTCTTAACTTGTTTTGGTGTTAAATTAATTGAATATTATGCATGTGTGTGAACCTCACAGTAATGAGCGGTTAATTAGGAATTAACTTGTTTTTAATAACCCATAATTAAGGTAATCATGAAATTTATGTTTCTAAACACTTGAAAAGGCTCAATATTATTAATTAATAAGTATAGCTGTTATATTCGAAATAGTGATTGTTGGTCAATGTAGTATCGTTAATTTGGTCTGGTTTAATTGTCACAATTTAGATTCGCCTTCATCTCACTTCCAATACATGCTAATGCTGATTAGCAAACTAATTAGATATCATGTTCATTCATTTGGTAATGCTTGTAATTATTGTAATTTTGGATTACGTGTAACATTCCGATTTGGTTTAGTGGCTTATAAACCTGGCTTTGACAGTAAAAGGTCGGGGTTCAATGTCAAATGAAAGCACTATGAGTATTTGAGTGTTAATATCTATTTACTTTCTCTCGACCCCTCGGAGAGAGAAATATTGTGATCATCAAAAAAAACTTGAGCTAGAGATTTTGATGAATTTTGACAGTTAATGACCCCCATGAAACTGAAACAAAAGTTTTTTGCGTTGCCCTCTGTATGTCTGTGTGTCTGTATCTTGCCCTAAAGCAGAACCCTATTAACCGGTTGGGCTAATACTTGATATCGATGGTTATCTTAAGGTTTCCCTGAGGTATTTTTTTCGAATTAGATATCCAACCCTTAAATTAAGGGTAGTTTACACAAGGGCAAAAAGATAAAAAAAAATATTTTCTCAAAATCATCTCTAACGGCTTAAAAAATTTTTATCCATACATTTTTAGTAGCAATTCTTGTTTTCCCATGGAAATTACTATGAAGGTACTTTACAAAATCAAAATTTTACAATTTTATTCATCTTATGCAACTATTCGAGATACGATATAACTTATCTTTGTAAAGTTATGATAATATTAAAAATTAAAAAGTATTTCGAAATATATTTTTATAAAACCTATAGTTTCTTAGCTATAAGCAACTATAAATAGGCTTATTTTTTCATGCAGGCCATTTAAATTTGATATATATTGTTAGGCTCTTTGGTTGGCAGAGTTCCTCTTTACTCAATGATTCTGTAAAAGTGTATAATATTATCTCATTTACGTTATTTGGTGGGGTGTATCTGCAACAATGTTTATTATTTAGTTTCACAAATCTCCCCAGTTATTTGTGATTGTGCCTATTTTAAGATTAAATTGAGCTAGAGAGAGAGAGAGACAGTTTATGCGGTGCACCGTACCATTTATTTTATAATATTAGTGTTTTATCACCACGTCTTACTAACTATTCAGGTTACACGTATATGATAAAGACTCAAATGGGGTAAAGGTAAGGAAGTAAGAATTGTAGAGGTAATCTAAACGTATTTGCCTGTGAGGAGAGTGGTAAACCATTTGGATAAGCCCACCCTCAGCAGACTCCACCGAGATTATAACCCCGATCTCCCCATCTTCAGCAGACCAGTCTAACACGAGAGTGACGCCCTAGACAATTTGACCACCGAAGCTGGTATTTACTAGCTTAAAACTAAGAGCTGAAGATAACGTGAATTTTGATCAAAATCAATGGTAAGCCACAATTTCACACACTTTCACATTATTGTGTAGTATCGCTTCGAAGAAAATTTTCGAAAATATGTTTAGGGTAAGCTAGCGTTAAGTATATTTTCCTAAAAAAAAAAAAAAGCCCACAGCTTGTTAGTCACAATAATTAGGGTTTATATATTAATTTCAAACAAAATTTTCAAATATATTTCACAAAATTCAAATTTTCAAAATAAATTATCCCTAAAATACCATAAAATTATGTTTGAGTAAATTACACATAGAAAAACTTCACCCCCAAAAATAATTAAGGTCTATAAATTACAGCTTTATTTGTCATGTTCATGTCAAACACTTCCCAGATATACATTTTAAGCTTAATAGAAACATCAATTTTCAAAATAATTCAAATCTCCTAAAATAGCTGTTCAACAAACGACCCTTTATCGTATTTTCTTTTATCCAAATCCAACCATGCAGGGTTATTTTTCACTTCAAGAATACCTACTTGGAAACATATAGCTATTGACATTTAAAAAATATTTTGACGTTTTGAAAAATGAATTTTAAGGAAACTACTCATAAATGAGTGCTTACCCCAAAACCAAGTGTACAGTGTTACTTGTCACTATAAATATACCCATTCATGCCACACTATTCCCAGATTTAAATTTTAAACACAATAGTTAAATTAAGAATTAATAGCCAGAGCTATTATTTATGCTTATTAGTAGGGATTTACTCCACTAGATATCATATTCTGAAAATTGAAAAATGACACCTGGACACGGGTTCGATTCCCGTGTCCAGGTGTCATTTTTCAATTTTCAGAATACAATAGTTAAAGCTATCATCGAAATGTATTCAATTAAAGAAAATCCTATCAATAAACTACCCTTCATCCAATTTTCACCCAAAAATTAATGAAACAAATCATAGATACACATTTTAAATAAAATTGTTAGAACCATTTTCAAAAAATGTGGAGCTGAAAAAAATCACTCATCAGTAAATTACACTTAATTTCAGGGTTATGGTAAAAAAAACAGTTTTAGGTAGAGCCTTATAATTATAAAGTTTGAACAGAATCAATTGAACCGTTTTGTATTTGTGTCCACAGACAGAACCCATACCTGGGTACAGGCAGAATTGTAGAATCCACTTTTGTTTGGGTTCGTGCTCACACAAAACTCAAAATATTTGTCCAAATCTTGAGGTCAATTTTTTCACGATCAAAATAATTTCTCTTGATATGAGAAATAAAATACCTTTAAAAAATATGGACTTTAATTTTCATTCCTTTCCATACAATTAATAATTTTATAAGGACATGTAGAAATTATTAAATTAATTTATTTCTTGTGCAATGATGGAAAATTATAAAATATGATCTTTGTATTTTGAATGAAAATTTTAATACTTATGATACATCAAAACAAAGTTAATTTACTATTATTAGAAAAATAATGTTTGGTATAATTTATTACTCTATGAAAACAGTAAATGTATAGTTTTAACAAAGTATAATAAATTTTACAACTATCGCAATTTATTATTAAAAAATTTGCCACACATTTTTGATACTGCAGGGATATCTTTTATGAAAGCTGAATTAATAGTGACATTTAATATTCTAAAACAAACTCAATTACTCTGATGTAAAACTGTTACCAAGAACATATTTTTAAAAAAGTCATATTGTTATTATATTGAAATTTTTTACTAAAATATTAAGAATATATATTCTGAAACTTCCCAAAAATATTTGTTCAGTGGCAAAAAAATAATACGACACACACACACAAAAAAAAAACCTCATCATCTGCATTGCTCACGAGCTTTTCGCTTATAATTTTATATTCAAACGGGTGAGTTCCGATAACGAACGAACAGAGAGGTATGTTGCTGCAAGTTGCATTAGAACAGGGTAATATTCATCGGTATTGCTCCCGTGTTGCCTTTGATCAAAGCGAATACAACATATATCGTCCGCTGGCCTCACCATAGAGCAACATGAAAAGGAAGGCGGGGGAAAATTAGTTTTGCTTAGAATAAAATTAAACAATGAAACCTCAAATTCTATAGAAAGTTGCCTTTCATCAGATACTAAGGTCAAGTGAAGCCGGATTATAAATAGAAATGATCCTAATAAAATATCGTCAATACATTTTAACGCGATTATATGCAGCCATCGCTAATAAGAACCCGCTGCTTCATTGTATCATTGAAACATTATACGTCAATTTTTTTTCAATGACAGATCTCAACTGTACTTTTTATATTTTAGAGTTTAAAATTGTAGATTCATTTAATCTGGTTAGAATATCTATTCCTATTCTAATTTTAATCCAAAATTTTAAAAAATCACATACTTTTATTATTATTATTATTATTATTTTATTATTATTATTATTATCATTATTTTATTATTATTATTTTATTATTATTATTTTATTATTATTATTTTATTATTATTATTATTAGGCTCATTCTTGGTGCGTACATTTTAAAATTAAAAATTAAATTATGAAAACTGGTCGGGTTAAATTCCAGTAAATATTGTCAAAAAGGAATCAATCGCCTCACGTTTTAAATATTCAGGGTGTTAAAATGATTCACAATCTTAGAATCTTGTAATACTCAATAAAATGAGTGAAAAAAGTCTGTCCATACAGTCCTGAAAATAAGCTCATACAGAGCTAAAGGATAGGTCAAGCAGATCAAATAGCATGCTCCTCCCCCCTCTTGACATTAATCCTTTAAAAATTTTTATATGTGGCTAATTTAATATTTAGGTTTCTCATATTCAAAAAATATTTTGCAGACTTACAAAAGTAAGTTGAAAAATGTTGTTTGATGATTCTAATGAAACCAGTGATTAAAAAAAAGTCTGATTAGAATAAGTATTTATTTTATTTATTTGAGGTATTTAACGTCCACTTTCTGATGTGACTTATTATATCAGGACAAAAGAATTTCTATGATCGAGAGCGAAACGGCCTAATAATTAATGCCGGGAAACGTATTTTCAAATATCTTCCAGGGTTCTTTTACACGTCACAATTGATATGGGACTGGCGGCTTTACTTCCCCTCCGAAGGAAGTTGTGCTACGAACTTTTATCGCAAAAAAAAATCCGTCAACCCCGGTTAAGTTTGAACCCACGAACATCGGGCCCTGAGGTGAGAATTATATCCCCAATACCACCGAGCTCGAATTTAGAATATGTAAAATTTGTGTGGAATTGGAAAAACAACCTGTAAAACAGTTGTGTTTTTTTTGCGATAAGTTTATAAATTTGTGCCATATAAATTTGAATAACATTTAAATTTTTATCCTGGTTTTTTTTATCACTGAAAGACATAATTTACCTGTCTGTACCTTCATGTGAGCTTGTTTGTGGACCTATATCTACATATACTTTTTTTACTCATTTTAATGAGTGTTACAATATCTTAAAGTTTTGAATCCTTTTTTTTTTAAACATCATGTATAGTTAATAATGTTTACTGCGCTTATAGTCGATTGTCTAGGTGTGATCTTTTCGATTCACAGTTTTGCCTCCATTCTACCCGTCCGGTATATCTTTAGATTCTCGCAAATGAGGTAGAAATGAGGAATATATAATTTCTAGGAGGTTAATTAATTTTTTAGCGAATAAGTAGTGTTAAAACCTTCTAAGGAAAATATTAATTTAATATCAACGGGCCAGTGGTATTCGAGGCTTGGCCTACACGTCACCAACAAACAAAACAAGACGAGACTGACGTATTTGTGACCTGTAACGGTAGTAGCACTGTCTTAAGACGTGAAGCTTCTTATAAATGGGATTTATGATGAAGTTATCTCATCCTCCCTTCAAGCTAATGTGGGTGTTTTTCCTATAATTTAAGCCCCGAATACCTATTATTCAGATTATGTTATTTATAAAGAAGCTGAAGTTAAGAAGAAATAACCCAATTTTTATAAAGGAAGAATGTTGAACCATTTAGATAGAGGAAATAAACACCTCTTTTCTCTCAGCTGGAATATGAACTGTGGTCTATGGTCTGTGGTCTGTGGTCATTGTAAAATTAGAAGAGACGAGATGTACACCTTTTACCACGTGAGCACCGATGTTGGCAAAATTCCGTCTCTAGTGCGGAAAATTTCTCGTCTACATACGAGGACTTCCTCGTTTACCTACGAGGACTTCCTCGTCTAAATAAGAAGACTTTCTCGTCTACCTACGAGGTCTTCCTTGTCTACTTATGAGGAGTATGAGGACTTCCGAGTCGACCTACCAACCTACAAGGACTTCCGAGTCTACCTACCAACCTACAAGGACTTCCGAGTCTACCTACAAAGACTTTCTCGTCTACCTAAGAAGACTTTCCGTCTACCTAAGAAGACTTTCTCATCTACCTACGAGGACTTTCTCATCTACCTACGAGGACTTTCTCATCTACCTACGAGGACTTTCTCATCTACCTACGAGGACTTCCTCGGCTACCTAAAAAGACTTGATCGTCTATACAAAGGTTTTCTCGGCCCTAGAGCAACGCAACCTGTGTTGAGCTTATAAACACCGTTAAACACGTGATCTCTACTTCCGTCATCCATTCCCTTCCTTGATTTATTTCCTCTCCCGGTATTGTTCGTTTGTCCAGTACATCGAGGATGCGTGCGTGGTGTTGTATCCATACGCGTGTGTGTGTACACATTGGCCACAAAACTTTCCATATGGATGAGTATGGTTGTGCTAGCAGTGTCAATATGTCACGAATCATAGCAGACTCGCTGCATTTTCTGGTTTATCTGCCATTCGCCAGATTTTTACTGGTCATGGTTTCACACTCAATGTTTTTTTTTTATTTTAACAAATAAAATGATTATTAAAGAGATTATAGTAGGGGGAAAAAAATGATAATATCAAATATATAATGTGGGTTTTATTGGGTCATTTTTATAAAACAAATATCACTGAGGGGAGATTTCCGCAGTATGATTAGTGAAGTGGGGATTGGCGGCTTGGGATTTCATTTATCATCGTTGATTAACGAGGGATTTACATTTGGAATTAAAATATATATAAAAAGATATTATTTTAATATTTGGTTGGTATGTATCTAAATTAATTTGAAATAATGATTTCAATATTATAAAATGTGTACGTAATTCAGGTTTAATAAAGTGAAATATTGCCTTAAAGATTAAATATACACATTAAATAATATCTTTAATAGCTCGGGTTCATTAAAAAAATCAAACCAAATTGTTGTGAATTATTAGTTATTGACCCCGGTGGTCTTGGGGTAAGATTCTTACTTTCAGGAACCGATATTCGTGGTTTTCAAATCCATCTGAGGTCCACGGATTTTTCTTGAGCGATAAAAATCCGTTGCATAACTTCCTTCGGAGAGGAAGTAAATCCGTTGGTCCCATGACGATTGTGGCGTGTAAAAAAATCCTGGAAGTTTTGTGAAGATACTTTCCCGGCAAAATTGGCAAGTCCTTTCGCTCTTGCTCATAGAAATTCTCATGTGCTAGTATAATCAGTCGGTTCAGAAAGTGCACGTTAAATACATCAAATACCGGTGAATAATTAAAAAATTATATTAATAATTATAAAATCAGTCAGATAACTGTTGCACGGTTCTTTGGGTACGTGATCAAAAGATTCAACCTAATTTAGTATAAATCTCTGATGATTGGGAGGTCAGAGTTTGAATCCTGGCTGGGTGTAATGGAGCTGGTTTTGTTTCCTAATTTCCCTACGAGTCATCGCAGGTACATTTACTCTATTATTATTATTATTATTATTATTATTATTATTATTATTATTATTTATTATTATTATTATTATTATTATTATTAGCACCGCGTCTTATTACCCGTTCGGGTTATACGCACTTACGCTAATGTGTAACGGTAGGGTGATTGTGAGATGAAATGGAGGAGCTACAGTTTAACGTGGAATCCGAACCACGGTAGAGGCCTGACTTTCCTCACATTCACAAGTTGTTATTAATACACATCTTGTCAGAGGTGAAGGAAGGGTTTGGGCAATCAGATAAATCTGTTGCCGGGACCGAGGATTGAACCCCGGACCCTCAGCACAGAAGTCCGACACCTTACCCCTAGACCACCAGGTCACCAATTACTAGAGAAGATGGTCTTATGTACCAGTACCTTAATTTGACTTTCACACAAGAATTTTCTATAATTTAACATCTTGAATGATTACTTACTAACATCCATTAATGTTTCCAGCCTGTGGTCTGGCTCACTTTTTATTCAAGTCATATATTTTCCACTACCGGCTTGCTTGGCCTGTCGTAGTAGCTTCATATGCCTTATAATGTAATTAAGACAGGCATAAAATCCAGTACCCAGCCGTCAATTTATCAATGTGAAAGGATAAAAACATATTCTCGCCATTGATAATTTTTTCAGTCAAGCCAGGAATCGAACCCGATACACTTAGCTCAGTGGGAAAAACGTGCTACTGACTGAGATAAGGCTTCGGACATCTTGAATGGTATCATTTATGATATATATATATTTATATATATATATTATAAATGCTATCATTTTATAGTATATATTATTGTATTATATAGTTTATGTAAACTAATATATACAATGGGATAGCAATTAATAAAAGAAGACAACTTTAAGAAGTCTAGTGCTGTGATTTGTAAAGACAAATTTTCATAATATGTAATATTTGACACCCTAAATTAAACCTTCCTCATTCGTAAGCCACTAGCGTAATTAGTACATTATGTATAGTCTGACGTGGTGCTAAAAATAATAACTAAAATAATAACAAGCTAAAAATCGAGCAAGCAGATTGTCTATAGTTTAAAAGCAATTAAAGTTAACATCTTTCTTGTTTTAAGTTTGTTCTTCGAGTAGAATGTCGTTTGATGTGACTCTCTTAGTGACTTAACCACATTCAAGCTCAAAGCTAGCACAGTGAGAGCTTGGTTAAAAATTAATGAGTAGAGCATTTTCCAGGAAAATCTACTTTGGCGTGCTGGATGGGTTTTACAAACGTTTTTATGATAACATTTATTAATTGATGCTGTATTGGACTTAAAAACTATCTTTGCCAACCAATCTGTACTTATATTAAATTAATTAAATCTTATCTCCATCGGTAACCGCATGGTCTAAGGCGTGGCTCTCATATTGGACTAGGTTGCCAATGACAGGGAGATCGGGCTCGAATCCCGTTCGAGTGAACTGAGGGTGGTTTATCCACTCTTCCTCTACGTAAATGTGGGTACACTTCCTCTATATTTGACCTTAGTCATCCCTAACCTCACTAGCGTAATTAGTACATATTCGTATAGCCTGAACAGGTAGTCAGACGCGGTGCTAAAATATAATAATTTCCAATCATATTAATTTTTTAGCACCACGTCTTACTACCTGCCTGGTTTATACGCCTATGTACTTATTACACTAATGCGTTAGGATTTAGGAAGGCTTAATTTAGAGGAAATGCACCCCATTCGCTTGGAGGGAAAGTGTAAAACCTTTTAGGGAAAACCACCCTCAATGTATCCGACCAGGATTGAACCCCTATCTCCCGGTTTTCGGCAGTCTATTCCACACGAGAGTAGTGCGTTAGGCCACGTGGCCACCAAAGCGGGTCAATCACATTAATTTCATTAATGTTTGAATGTGTGAAAGCTATTAGGAGAAAGTTTCCGATGTCATAAAATAAATGGTACGTTGCACCACACATATTTTATCGCTCCTTTGCCTAAAAATTGAGATATTTACTAACAACTTGTAAGACATATGAAAGGAAATAATATATAGTATTGATCAAATACTCCATAAAAGAGTAAAATAAAATAATATACACTGTTACAGAATCATATTAAAAAAAGTTACCTATTTGTTCACCAAAGATCATAACAATAAATTTCCCAGACTGCAATTTAAAGATTATATTTACCACTATTTCAGAAACTTTTGGCTTAATATAAATATATTCAAAATCAAGGTTTATTTCTAAAAATTATAATAATACTACAATTTACAAATTATATATTATTTCGTATCTACTTGTTACAAATATATGAATAAAACTGGAAATTTCCTTTTATGTTAATGACACTCAAAATCATTTTCATGCGGAATTACTTTTTTTTAGGGTTACACAGTGCTTAAATTCTAAATTTAATCAAAATTGTTTGAGCCGATTTTCCGAAAATCACTATTTATCTATTTTTGCCCTAAATTAAACTTTATCATTGGGCTAATTAAAAAGTTTCCTCTGAGAGACTTTATGGGAACCAAAGAAACAAAATCTTAGCCCGATCGGTAAAGTGGTTTCAGCTCTATTCCCAGTTACAGATGGAACGGAATTGAAAAAAACAAACTTTTTATGGTTTAGAGGGCTATGAGACCGTTGAATGTATATACTTTCAACGATGAAACGTCAATAATCATTAAAATCTCAAGATAGGTTTTTTTACGGTCACAATACTTTCTATACCTGAGGGATATTAGAAAGTAGAAAGTAGTAGGAAATTATTAAATAAGTCTTGATCTGTAAATGTGTATAATTATGTAAATTACACAAATTTTGAACTATCAATGGGTTTTACTATAAACCCCGTTGATTTGACTAGTGAGGAGGTTGAACTAATTCATTCTTTACCTCCATTCGGCGAATAGTATATTTAAATACATAAATTTAATCAAAGGGAATGTCTGCTATCACTTAAGTAACAAAAATTTTCTTTTAATCAGTGCATGAACAACTCTAAAGCGGCACACGTGTTTTTTTATTAATAGTGGTATCGAATAAGCCAAGTGCTTCTGTAATATCGTCGCTTCCTTTACCACTAGTTTATTTAAAAATAACAGCAGATCTGAAGACATTTTTGCCTTTCACAAAGATAGAATCTTGAATAACAACTTCCAACATCAGCTATTTCCAGCGTAAAGTTTCCTGCTTACATATTTGATTTTTTTTTTATCTATATCTCGAAACCCATGGGTTC
>CABFWB010001722.1:9849-29876 GCA_902151455.1 Timema bartmani | reverse complement strand
AAAACATGGAGTAAAAATTAACAAAAAAAGGTGTATTGAACAAACTGTCTAACTTTCCCCGTTTCTGAGATAATCATGCATGTATGATTTCAAAGACAGGTAGGGAGCCAGTATAGCTGTGTTGCTAGCTGTGTTAAGATACATTTGTCTCTGAGCTCAAACTTGTGTGATTATCTCTGAAACGGGGAAAACTAGACAATTTCTCCAAGACACCTCTTTTGTTAATTTTTACTCCATGTTTTGTAATATTAAGTCAAAATTGGCAATACTTACTCTTACATATTTTATTGCAGAAAAAAGTGTTACAACCCCGTCTTTTTAACATGATGTGGGTGGGTAAAGGTAACAGCACATTTAATTTATTAATGATCAAGGTTTCAATAAGTAGTATACAAATATACGTTGTAATACCCTAAGCAGTTTTCATAATATTTCACACAACAGTCGTTTTTAGCTCTATCTTTAGGGGTGTATACCGCCCTTATTATTTCAAGATGGACCCTTGGTTGCTGATGTGATTTATTCTATTTTAACCCAAGGAGTAGCCTGCCGAAGTTTGATGCAATGTTTTAGATTCACGTTGTATATGTTCTGCTCTAAATATCTCACATGGAAAATGTACTTACATTTATTCCTGGACAGTGAGAATAGATCACAGGTACAGTTTAAATGAATATATGACAATTGCGTACCATGATAATTGCCGTGCACCCAAGAAATAGCGAGTATCACGTACAGTTTATTTTTCTACCTGAGTTGGCCAGTGGCCAATTTCAAGGATTTACATAGAGAATATAAAGCTGTGTAGAACATTTTTACTTTCTCCCACCATACCATCGGTTTAGGGGTCTTATTTACTCGCAGAACCATTAACAAACCAATTTTTAAAAAACAACCTAAGCTAACCAGAACTAATCTAGCCTAACCTGAGCTAACCCAAACTAATATAAGCTAACACAAACTAACCTAACCTAAACTAACCTAACCTTTCAATCCAGGGTGTATGCAATTATCACTTTGAAGCTGACCCCTACCTGGGTCGCCCACCTGCTCGACCCTTTGGGTGCAATTGTCACGGTAGGCAATTGTAAGGACACCGTTTAAACAAACTCTGATAACTATTGCAACAGTTCATGCCCCACCACTGGAAAACATACATGGCTCTACCATAAATTATATGTTTTTATCTAGATTAAAGATAAACATTTAGCTTTATGAGTTTAATATTTCAAAAAGTAGCCATCCCGCTTCGGTGCCCGCATGGTCTAAGGCGATATTCTTGCAATATACTAGATTGCCGATGACGGGGAGAAATTGGTTCTATCCCAGTTGGGCGTACTAAGGCTGGATTTTCCTAAATGTTTTACCAATCTCTCTCCACACGCACATGTGGGTACATTCCCTCTTAATTCAACCTTACTCATCCCTAACTCACTAGCGTGATTATTATATGAGCGTATGAATTGAATGTGTTGTAAGACGCAATGCTGATAAAAAAAGTAGTTAAGAATTATGAAGTACAAATAATATAGTTAGAAAAAAAAATTATATAGCTATATTATATTGGAAATTAATTATTATTTAAGTATTTTTTAGATAAGGAGAGGGGGCTAAAATAAATATAATCTCTGACATAAGTTTTAGAAACCAAACAAACCTTTATTTTTACATTTTCGATGTCATAAATATTTATCGGAAATATCCTACTGGGTCTGAAAGTTTCTGTTTAGTAATAATAATCTATACTATGGCTATTTTTCTAAAATATATCGCTGGAAAGATAATTATAAACTTAAATAAATATATATCAAAAAAACTTTCGATCCAGCATACAATATAACTTTGGATAGCAAGCATTTTTGTAAATATTTTTAAAGGTTCTAATCAATATTATATATCTAGAATAACCTTTTTTTAAAAATATATATTTAGAAATTTGGATGGATTAATATAAATTTCAAATATATCATTTCTTCATATATTTTCTATAAAGAACATATACTTTGATAATTTTAAGTCTGTAAGTTACTCTATCCTATATTCTATTTCTAGTTTTATTAATAATTTGTCTAGAGTAGTATTTAAATAATAAAATAAACACATCCTTAAAAAACCTTTAGTTACTATACGGCCACGTTTGTGTTCTAGTGGAGTGGTCATTCGGCTCATTTGTCCCTAGCTCACGCGGAAGCTGCACGTGACTGTACATCTCACGCTGACGAAAACACTTTTTCAACCACATAGAGGAAGTGCGGGTAGTATGGAACACAATTTACATTTTCATTAATATCAAAGCGTATTCTCACATTTTATCATTGACTTTCATATTAAACCTATAATTAATACGTTTTTAACTATTTTTAGTGTTCAAAGCAAAATTAATAACTTTTAATGTCCTGTAGGAGCACTTAAAAGAGATGTGGAACAAATGAGGGCAATGTGGTATAGTGAGGGCAATATGGAATAATATATATTTATATAAAAAAATAATTTTATTTACTAAAACTAACAAATGTTTCATAAGAAAGTTTAAAAATATTCAATAAAATAGTAATAATAACGAATCATTGAGATAATACAATATAATATAAATTAAGTAATCAATAAATTAGTATTAATATTGAATTATTAAAATATAATAGACTAAAATATAATATCAGGTCCATTGTTCTCGTTATAGATTTCCTAAGTGTTAGGAAAAATTTTCAGCTTACGTTTACAAAATAAATCATTTACCAAATACTTGAAAAATGTGCTGGCATTATGGAATGGTAGTATTCCTTATTGCCCGACTCGCCATTTTGGAAAACAATATTTTTTGTTAGGTTATAATAAAATTACAGAAAAATAATGTTTTGACTCAAAGATAAGCATGAGTGAGTCTTAACCTAATGATTTGATTAGAATTGATAAGAACAGTAGAGTAAAGAAATATAGCATGATAAACACTAGCCTGCAAAAGTTTTTGTGACAACCAAAACAAACAATCGTCTCTCACACAACAATCAGTTGATCTGTCGAAGTGAGGGCTACACTAGCTGTTCGAAATGGTTTTCTGTAATAGTTGAAATAGTTAACGATAGATTGTGACACTTAACATATGAGAAACAATGGTATTCCGTACTGCCCGACAGTTCCAAAACACCCGCATCTCTTCTACGTCTTAAATTCCTTCTTTTAAATAATAAAACAGTGTCTAATCCGAGGCAAGCAGATGCTATTTGTCTCTTACAACTCATTTTAGTATTGCACCTTCCCCAATCAGTAAAAGGATGAGCTAGTGGGATAATTGCTTTGAAACGTCGTGAAAAACCACCCACTGACGTTAAAATTCCTTCAAGATCAACTTTGTTTGAAAAGATGGGAAGATATTGGATACTGTTAGTGGGCCATGAGGAGAATATTTTCCCCGCGAGCATCAAGCGGATCATCCCAAAGGAATGCGTGACGGGAAAGAGCGAAAGAGGTTATTTATGTTAGTGTCCAACCGCAGACTTATTTTTCCGTTCGTCAATCCGACAGGAAATAACGAGAAATGATATAACTTCGGGAATGAACGCTCGTGAGCGGCTTGGTTTTCTCTAAGGCAATGGGTTTGTAACGGGGTCGACTCAGCCTCTGTAGGAAAAATGAGGAGTTATTTGAATGAAAGAATAGCTGCTCCAGTCTAGGAAACTGATATTAAAGTTTGGAGGATTCATTGTGCTGATAACATGACCCCCTTTATCTGCAGAAGTTGGCACTATATTTTTCATCAGATGGCAGCCGCTCAGTCGCTATGGCAGACGCCATGGATGTTTATTTTAGGTTAGTATACATTGTAACTAAAAAAAAAAGTATCTTTTTGTAAATATGTTTTAAAGGTCTCTTATCAGGATTGGGTGTTGAAGTGAAGTGGAGGGGGGAGTATTACTGTGCCTGTGGGAGGGATAGAGGGATGTTTGGGGCTGAGGAGGAGGGGGAACGAAGGGGTAGAGAAACAGGAGGGAGTTTTAGGTACCAGTAATTCAAGATTTGTAACAAGGCTCGCGGGAAACATCAGCGCTAACATTAGCTAGTTCCACAAACCCTGTCGCATATCTGAATAGAGAATGAGCACAATTTCGTGTACTATAGGAAGAAGATTGGGGGGTGAGAGTGGAATGGATGAGTACGGGGGGGGGGGCCAAGGGGGGCGATGAACCATGAATTTTCCCTGTACCTCTTTTGTGTTGCTTGTTGGCTTTCCTCGTAGCGCGTAAATATTCCAACCAATGAGAGCAGGTCAAACGTACACTCTGATACAAGACAAGAATTGTGGATTTCAGACTTGATTTATTGCTCTCATTAATGGTATATTCTTTTTTACAAACACAAGTTATGTCAGAGCACCGATTTTTCTCTTTTTTTATACTTAGCACCATATCTTACTACCCGCTTTGGCTATATCCCTATATACTAATTACATTAATATGTTAGAGATTAGGAAAGTTTAATTTAGAGAAAGTGTACCCACATTTGCGTGGATATAGTGGAAAACCTTTTAGGAAAATCACCTTCATTACACCCGACCAAGATTATAACCTCATCGGCAGAATAGTCTATTGAGAGAGTAGCGTCTTAGGGCATGCATCCACTGAAGCAGGTCAGAAAGACAAATTAACACCTGATTCGGTGGCTGCATGGTCTAAGGCGTCACTCTCATTTTAGACTATATTTCCAATGACAGGAAAATCGAGGTTTGAAACTCGGTTGGGTGTACTGAGGGTGGTTTTTCCATATTGGTTTTTCAATATATGTCCACGCAAATGCGGGTACACTTCCTCTAATTTCAAAAATTCTCGTCCTTATTTCATTAGTGTAATTAGTACACCTGCTTCTAGCTGGAACACATGGTAAGACGCGGTGCTAAAAACAAACTAATGTGAGCTTAACTGCCTTTAACTTTGGCCTGGTGTGATAATTTAAAAATGATTGATGGGCAACAAATAGGACGGATAAATGTTTACTCATTTTTTCTTAATACCGTTCTTTACAATTGTATAGGCCTAAATATTTATTTCATAATATCACTCATTTATTATTTGTTATGGTGACCTGGTGGTCTAGGGGTAAGGTGTCAGACTTCTGTGCTGGAGGTCCGGGGTTCAATCCCCGGTCCCGGCACAGATTTATCTGAATGCCAAACCCTTCCTTCACCTCTGACAAGACGTGTATTAATCACAACTTGTGAATGTGTGGAATGCCGTGGTTCGGATCCCACATTAAACTGCAGGTCCTCCATTTCATCTCACAATCACCCTACCATTACACATTAGAGTAAGTGCGTATAACCCGAACGGGTAGTAAGACGCGGTGCTAACAATAATAATAATAATAATATTAGCCACTCTGGTGGCACAGAGCGTTACTCAGGGTGCACCTATGGAGGTTGTCTACACGTCATACCCACAATGAGATGATGTGATGATAGTTATTATGATGTTTTGGAGACGGGGTGAGTATTAATCTAACTTAAAACTAATTAACCGAACCCTGGGGACCATTGTTATCATTCTGCTTAAGGGGGGAGGGAGTCCCCAAGGAACCAGCCAGGAATCGAACCCAGGACCCCTAGGCTCGTAGCCATGTGCACTGACCATTATACCACGGGGCCGGCTATATGCGTTATAACCCACCTCGGTAGCGTAGTTAGCTGCTAACGCACTGGTTTCGTTTTGAGCTGGACTGCCAAGGACGGGGAAATTGAGGTTCGAATCTCGCTCGGGTGAACTGGGGGTAGTTATTCCTAAATGGTTTTCCAATCTCTCTCTCTCCGCGCAAATGCGTGTTCACTTTCTCTATATTCAACCTTCCCAATTCATAACCCATTAGCGTAATTAGTACTTAAATATATAACCTGAACGGGTAGTAAGACGCGGTAATAAGTATTATATCCTTTATAATCTAATTTAAGACTAGGACAGCCACAACATCCAGTCACCGGCCATCAATTTATCAATGTGTAAGGGTAGACCTATATTTTCATCAATGATAAATTTTCGACCATTCCAGGAATCGAACCCGGGACCCTTAACTCAGTAGGCAAACAAGCTACCAACTGATCTAAGGTGTCGGACAGCTTATATTATCTATGGATTAAATAGTCAATATATTCGATTTGTTAGTTACGTTTATAGCCATATATAAATATCATATGATTCAAATTGAAAAAATATGACGTGGGACTCGAACTAAGCATCTTTGGCTCACAGCCCATTTTAATTAGCCATCACAAACGCTAGCCTTAAAATATGACTGAAGAATAACCCTGGAAACGGGACAATTTGATAGCTCAGTGGTCAGAGCCTTGGCGTAATAAGCCAAAGGTCTCGGGTTCAATTCGCTATTTATATTAAAAGAATATTATACTATCTAAACCCTTCCTTCACCTCTGACAAGACGTGTATTAATCACAACTTGTGAATGTGAGGAATGCCAGGCCTCCACCGTGGTTCGGATTCTACGTTAAACTGTAGGTCCTCCATTTCATCTCACAATCACCCTACCATTACACATTAGCGTAAGTGCGTATAACCCGAACGGGTAGTAAGACGCGGTGCTAATAATAATAATAATATATCTAGTTGTATAGAGTGTACCGTTACATGTGAGACGAATATTTAGCTCTGGGTAGGAGACACTAAAGCAACGAAAAAAAGTTCATATAGTCATGTGTTCCATTTGGCCTTGTTTCCGAGCTACAGCCAAAGGATTACACCATACTAAATATCTCTCGTTCTGTTGACTAGCCATATTCATTAGATTGTTTTTGGATATTCCAAACACTTGGTATTTTTGAAAGGGTGAGGCATTCTACGACACGACGACTACAGGTTTTTTTGGATTCAGAATGCTGGTAGCCATTTTGAGAACTTCTTATAATCTTAGGCAGCTCCAAGTTACTTGGGTACAATCATGACAGTAACTAAAAGACAAGTTCTAATGGTACACATATTTATATTACTATTTTTTTTTATGTCTCCTGCGCACTGCTGAAGTGGATCCCTCATGTTACGGTTCAAATTGTTTGTGTCTCTCTCTCTTTATATATCTCTCTCTCTCTATATATATATATATATATATGTGTGTGTGTGTTTGTGTAGATAGACTTAGGAAAATGGAAAAGAAATACTTGGAGCGCTTTGAAATCTGATGCTGAAGAACACTTGAGATCAGGTGGACAAACAGAGAGCTCCTAAGAAGGGCGAATGAGGAGAGAAACATTTTGGATGTGATTTCTCGATACAAAGCAAACTGGATCGGACACATCCTTATAGGAGGAACTATCTTCTGCACGATGTCATAGAAGTAAATGTTGAATGGAAAGATGAGCTCTTGAATAAAGAGTATTCAAATATTAGATGACTCGAAGGAAAGAAGAAAATTCTGGGAGCTCAAGGAAAAAGGCAGAGGACAGGGCACATTGGCGGTCTAAGTTCACCGACAAAAGGAATGGAACTGTCGGAAGACAGAACAACCAATACAAAATATTGTTAGCATAACTGAGAAGGAAAAAGCCCAGAACAGATGATATTTGATCTCTACGTTACCCGCCTCAGTTGTGACAACATTGAACTGTTCGTTGATAACCTACAACCGATCATGTCCTTGTTTTAAAATTATTATTTTCACCGAATCTTACTACCTGTCCGTGCTATCATCATTTAATTACACTTGTGGGGTAGGTAGAATTGAGTGGAGATGTTATTTTATTTACCTGGGGGGGATAAGGGAAACACTATATAGAAAATATCACCCCAAGTACCCCAGGTCGGAATTTGAATCCTGACCTCCACGCTACTGACAAACCAAATGAGCGTGACGTTAAGCCCCCGTGCTTAGTTTAATTACTATAATGTTCTTAAAAAGGCCCATAGATATTTTATCACCACGTCTTATTTTACTTGTTCAGGTTCAGGTATCTCTTTTCTTATATACAGTTGTGACCGCCTCTGTGGTCTAGTGGTCAGAATTTCTGGATACAGATCCAAAGGTCCCGGATTTGATCTCCAACGCTTCCAGATTTTTATGTGAACCAGTGCGAGTAGTGTGGTGGACACACAAGTATAGCTTCATTATCTCAGTTTTTAGCATATTTTATCATTTTTTAATAATAATAATAATAATAATAATAATAATATTTAGCACCACGTCTTACTACCCATTCAGGTTATACGCTTAAGTACTAATTACGCTAATGGACTAGGATTCGGGAGGGTTGAATTTAGAGGAAGTGAACCCGCATTTTCGTGGAGGGAGAGTGAAAAACCATTTAGGACCCCCCCCCCAGTTCACCCGACCGAGATTCGAACCTCAGTCTCCCCGTCCTCGGCGGTCGAACTCAACACGACTAACGCGTTAGCCAACTACGCCACTGGGGCGGGTCATTTTTTAATAGTTTTTAATCATGATTCTTTCCAGGGGTGTTATTTAAGTAGTAGGCAAGTGTAGGATGGCTTTTAGGGGTTTTATTAATGTACAAACTTGTTCATTCCTGTCCACTGTGCCCCATTTGATATTTTGCCCCATTAGATTTTTAATGTGTGTACTATTTGATTGTATAGTGGTTTTTATGTGTGTTTTAGGGGAAGGGTTTTGGGTGGGAGATTTTTTATTTATTGTGAGGGAGCGTGAAGCCCATTGTGTCAGGCACTCCTCCCACGACGTCACATAAAATTTCGCCAATTCTGTCCATGAGGGCGGGAGCGTGAAGGAGTATAATTTTTCGACGGCTGTCTAAAAGAAAGTGTGAGCTACTGACCCGGTCCCATGTCGCAAGTATCTGAATCTATTTTGGTGTCGCAAACCCCCGCCCCCAGGCAATGGTTTTCCTTGATGACTCATACCCAGCGCCAGTTTGGCGGCTCAACAAGCTAAGTCGATACAGGAATATATCACGACCTTGAATGATGTCGCAACCCTAAAAACTATAAATACGAGATTAACGGTCGGAGGTTTCATTGCGCTGACTACATGACACCCTCTAGCCACATGAGTTGGCACTACCTCCACCAGCAGGTGGCGGCCACTTAGTCTGTATATCTAGATTTTAGTTTGACGCTATGGAGTTATTATGTAATTGTTTCAAGTGGGGATTTAACCATTTTATCGTTTGTGTCAATCAAGAAAATAAATAAATATTATGTTTTTCCAAGAATAGCTCTGCCTGTATTTTTGTTATGAATCTTTATTTGGTATGTTTATTAAAATCAATCGTGTGCTTTTGTTTTTTCTCTGAGTGTACAATCTAAAGTTTTGCTATAGGTTATAGTTAGCTGTGTGTTTTGCAAATTAGTGTTTGGAATGGAAAGGATGGAAGGAGGTGGAAGGGGGATAGAGGGAAGAGAATATTATAGTTTAAGGGGAAAAAAGAGTCTTCTACGTGCCATCTGGTCTGATGACCTTGTTTTAGATACGGTGACGTTGGAACTTCTTGTACAATCAGTCGACTGAAAATTTAATTACGTTTTCTATTTTATCACAGAAGTTTGTAAAAAGGTATGTGTTCTGGGATTAAAATGGATGTTAGGAGCCAAACCCCTTTTTTGAAAACAAAAGGAAAATATATAAATACATATATATATACATATATATATATATACATATATATATATACATATATATACATATATATACATATATATACATATATATACATATATATACATATATATACATATATATATATATATATACATATATATATATATATATATACATATATATATATACGTAAGACTACATGGTATAATATTTTAATTCTTCACTGAAGAGTACTTAAAAATTATTAAAAAACTATTTTTTTAAACGTGAATAGAAATGTTAAAATATATATTATAATAATGTAATCTATTATTTAACATTATTTTATGACCAGATTAACTAACTTAATTATTAGAGTTTAACTTATTCGTACCCACTTAGTGGCTACATGGTCTAAGGTATTACTCTCGTAATAGTCTAGTTTGTTGATGGTAAGGAAATCGTGGCTTGAATTCCGGTCGGGTTATACGAGAGGTGTTTCTCCTGAATGGTTTTCCACTCTCATTCTATGTGAATGCGAGCATTCTTCCCCTAAATCCAACCTAAAATCAATCTTTGCAAATTTAGTGTGAACAATTCATATGTTTATACATCGAATGGGTAGTAAGATAAGGTGGGAGGTGATAAAAAATCCAATAAGAAACTTAGTTCTAGAACAGACACAACAGCTAGTCTCTTTGCTATTAGTTCATCATTATTAAAATTGGAAGCTATAATTTTCCACAAACTGTTCCAAATTTCAGCTATGTCGGGAAATAGCCTCAGACCCGGAGCGCAGTGAGCAACCGCACTATTGACTGAGCAAAGGTGTCAGGTTTCAAATCTTAAGGTTTGATAACTGACAACAATTTACACTTTTTAAATAAAAACCCTTACTTTCAGATGTCCTAAAATATTATCAAAATAAATGTAAAAATACCCAAATCTAATTGTTTTATTTAAAATTATTCAAACATTCTATTTTACAGTGTTAATTTTAATAAAATAATAGGGTGACCTGGCGCTCTAGGATTAAGGTGTCAGACTTCTGTGCTGAGGGTCCAGGGTTCAATACTCGGCCCGGCACAGATTTATCTGACTGCCCAAACCCTTCCTTCACCTCTGACAAGACATGTAGTAATTAAACTTGTGAATGTGTGGAGTGCCAGGCCTCCACCGTGGTTCGGATCTCACGTTAAAGTGTAAGTCTTCCATTTCATCTCACAACCACCCTAACACTACACATTAGCGTAAGTGCGTACAACCCGAACGGATAGTAAGACGCGGTGCTAATAGTAATAATAATAATAATAAATACTAAATGTAGATACTGAAGCAATATTTTATTTTGGCCAAATAAACATTGTTATAAAAATTGCCAAAATACAAACCTTAGCTCTTGGTTCATTCCATCTCAGTTTAATATTAATAATTAATAATAATCTTAGTATATTTTCATTTCAGACATATAAATTTAAACAAATTTTATGGAAATAAATTTTTAACACATTTGAAATTTAAAAAAAAACAAGGTAATAAATAACTCCTTAAGTGTTTTCAAAGGTGCACGTTTCGATACGGTAGCTAAAAGTTTAGGTTTTTTATAACTCTTTTGTCGCGTGTTTATTTTAGTCTTTTTGTTACCACGGCGATGGATACGTGCTTTCATCTCCTTTTCAGCGTCTCTCGTAGTCATGGAAACGGTAATCTTTTTTTTTTTTAATATGTCTTCATAATATAGACGTAGAGTCAACTAGACCTCTTTCAAAGACCGCTTGGTAAATATCGTCAAGAGCGAACCATTTTCAGAGCGCCCTTTATATTCACCAAGATATGTGACAAAATAACTATAAAATAATAATGTAACAAGCTACATTAATGAGCAAACAACCCAATCTGATTATGTTCTCTTTGATGAAGTAATTTTGTTTCGCTCATTAGTGAGCGTGAGTTTAGGGTAGTATCTTCTAAGTTTTTATAGTATAAACATTTATTTGGCCAAAATGAATAAAATATTTCTTCTATAGAAACATAGAGTTTAGTTTTCCGCACATGCTAATCTCAACAGTTCTTTAATATCTGTCAAGGGTGTCCTGGAATTTAATGACAACTTTTTCTCTGCATTTAAAAAGTTTGTCACCAAATGCCACTATGCTCATGAGAAATATTCAAGAACTCTTGAGATTAGCATGTGCAGAAAGCTAAACTCTATGTTTCTATAGAAGAAATATTTGATCTATTTTTGCCAAATAAGGTTTATGCTATAAAAACTGCAAAATTAATGCACTAAACTGGCGCTCACTAGCACCCCACATTAAGTTGACGTTAGATAGACTGTGTGTGCTAGGAATCTAAAACAAGGAGATCTAATCATTTTGAGTTAAAATATCTGAAGACATTTATTTGAGTATCAAAAAGAATATTAATTTGTTTCATCATCAATCTAGTTTTTAAGTTATACTTTTATATACTTATAATATAATATACACTTAAATTTTCACGGGAAGAACCTCATCTGATAGATAATAAATTTAAAATATATTCAGTCGAATTTTAATAGGCATGCCCTTATTCGACAATTAGATAAGTTACTAAGTTTGGAGTCAAATTTTCCTAGTATGAACCTTATCTGATATCTAGAAAAGTTACTATATCTACAATCAAATTCTCAAAGGAAGAGCCTTATCTGATATCTAGAAAAGTTACTACACCTACAGTCAAATTCTCATAGGAAGAACCTTATCTTACATCTAGAAATGTTACTATACCTACAGTCAAATTCTCACAGGGAAAACATTATCTGACATCTAGAAAAGTTTCTATACCTACAGTCAAATTCTCACTGGGAGAAACGTATCCGACATCTAGAAAAGTTACAATACCTACAGTCAATTTCTCACAGGAAGAAACATATCGACAGCTAGAAAAATAACTAAATTTAAATTCACTTATTCAAGTCATGTGACGTTATGTTGTCACTTCTGATATGTATTATCAATACATGTAAAATAATATCAATACTATGGTAAAATGTTATCACTTTTAGCCACAAAATAGGCCCTATGTGTATATATTTTCTAAACTGTGCCCCATATATAAATTCGTAAGAAAATAAATGCATAGATTAAATAGCTACCATAATAATAAATGCTGATAATTTATGACACAGCAGTAACGCATCCTTATATTTAATTTTTTAACTAAAATATTAATTTAAATTTTAAATAATTGTGGTGTTAATTAATCGTTGTGAAGAAGGGTGCAAAGACTCTTTGTACCTTCATATTCAACTTCCCTTTGACTACCTGTCCATAAATAAGCTCATTTACTTTCTAATTCCAATTTATTAATGTAGATAGGTTTGTTGTACATTCTAACTAAACAATATTGTTCATCCGTTTAATTAGATTGTGTAAATCATACTGTTTTGAATAGAGAACCCAAGGATGAAATTAATTAGCTCAAAAGAAAAGTTAAATAATATCTGCTATATAGAGAGAAATAAGTAGTTTTCTTTTCGTAATGAATTAATAAAAAAAAAAACCTTTGTTCTGCGAGCGCCAAGAATCTGTTTTTAATTATTTGTATAACCGAAATCTTTGTGCCTACAGCTTATTTCTTACTTCGAGCATGAAGTAAATGTTTATTGTCTTTTCTGCAAATATATAATAATAAATAAAGAGTTTATTTGTCTTTCATGAATATTTCGCGATGTCTACCTCAAGCAGAGGGCCGAAATTTTAAAATCAGTGGCCCCAGTGTACAGACATGTGGTCTTCGAAGAAGGTATTTTAAATATTTTGACTACATTTTTATTTTTATTGATTAAAAAATTGGTCTGAAAAAAATAAAACTAATAGATTTTTTCCCTCTCTGTTTGAAGGAAAGAAAAGCTTAGCCCGTGGTACTTTTGCTAGAAATATATCAAAGAAAAATGGATATATGGATGATGAATTTTTGTTGATAACTGATTAAGTGTGTGAGAGGGATAGAAAGGTTTCTGGGCATCATATATATATATATATATATATATTTATATTTTACATTCACTAATCTTTCCAGCCTATGGCCTGTGACAGTTTTTTTTCTGCAAGCCATATATTTTCCACTACCGGTTAGTTAGGCTTGCCTTAGCTTAATATGCCTTATAATCTAACTTAAGATTAGGACAGGCACAACATCCAGTCCCCAGAGTTAATTCATCACTGTGTAAGGGTAAACTCACATTTCACCAATGATACAATTTTCAGTAATGCCAGGGAATTGAACCTGGGAGCCTTATCTCAGTAGACAGGCACGCTGAGCTAAGTTGTCAGGCCATAATTTATATATAAATACACCAATTTAGCTCCTTATGGTATGATAAATTTCTGTTTTTTGTTTAAAATTTTAATTCATACTTAATATGACATATTTTATTATTTAACATTTACCTATTAATATATTAAAACCAAAACTTTAATATTTGGTAAACAAAAAATCCATGATTCGTTTCTTAAGGTCAATATTGTTGTTGAATAACCAGCATCTTGCACAGTCTACTGCGCACTTTTTTTTTTATAGGTGGGCAAAATAAATAATGAGAGCTTTGGAATTTTGAATTGATTTTTTTGCTTTACTTCCTAATCATGCGGTTAAAACTTCTAGTTCTAAAGTTTGTATTAGTTTACATCTCTCAACTTAGTTTTTTTTGTACAGCTAGACATTATTCTGGAAACTTGTGTAAAGCTGACCCAGTTTCCCGTCTAGCCAAGTGTTTATATGCACGTCATTAGAGAAACAGAGAATGCATTTGGCATGTAAAACATGGTCTTCAAAAAAAATCTCCACCAGTAGCGATAGACGAATGGTCTAAGACGCTAAGCTCGTCTTTGATAGGAAGGTCAAGGTTAGAATCACGGATGGGTAGACAGTGTCTCTAGATAAGGGGAGATGGGTAGATGGATCGAAGCAGTAGAAGGGGAGAGGAGTTCCATTTATGATATGTTTGTGGATTTATCATTCTATATCCACTATGAATTAGGTGAATTTCTATTAAACCCTCTTTTAGTCTATCGTTTATAACCCTTACGTTATTATTATTATTATTATTATTATTATTATTATTATTATTATTATTAGTAGTAGTAGTAGTAGTAGTAGTAGTATTATTAGGTCTTCTGTTGGTGACCTGGTGGTCTAGGGGTAAGGTGTCAGACTTCTGTGCTGGAGGTCCGGGGTTCAATCCTCGGTCCCGGCACAGATTTATCTGATTGCCAAACCATTCCTTCACCTCTGACAAGACGTGTATTAATCACAACTTGTGAATGTGAGAAATGCCAGGCCTCCACCGTGGTTCGGATCCCACGTTAAACTGTAGGTCCTCCATTTCATCTCACAATCACCCTACCATTACACATTAGCGTAAGTGCGTATAACCCGAACGGGTAGTAAGACGCGGTGCTAATAATAATAGGTGTTCTCTTTTACGACAGGTCCATTCCTTTGGTCAGTAAACTTAAGCCCGTCAATACGCCCTGTCCTCTGCCTCCTTCAGCTCCTAGGCTTTTCTTTTTTCCTTCAAATCATCCAATGTTTGAATCCTCCTTCTTCCCAAGTTCCTCTTCCCCTCAACCTTTCTTTCTATGACGTCGTGCAGAAGAAAGTTCTTTGTCCGATCCACTTTACTTTGTACCAAAGGATTACATCCAAAATGGTTCTCTTCTCACCCACTCTTCTTAGGACTTCTTCAATTGTCACAATGTTTGTCCACCTGATCATCTTAGGTCTTCTCCAGAACCCATTTCAAAGCTCTCCGAATATTACATTTCCATTCATTCTTACTTTGGGAGAGCAAATGATAAAACCAACATACAGTAGACTACAAGTCGTGTTCAAAATATTTAATGGGAAGTTAATTAAAGATAACGAGTAGATATCTAACTCAGAGCTAAAAATTAAATAACACTAATACAATTTTAATCGAATTCAACTAATATGTCTAACTCACATTTATAACTCAGTTTTTATTAAGTAGATTATTTGAATATTAATTCAAAATGAAAGATAAACGTTTTACGTTTATTATTCAATACTAGCGCAAATATATATACTCTTTGGCACTAAGAGGAACCAATAAATAAATAAATATATCTAAATATATATATATATATATATATAATTTTAAATTTAGATGTTTTACCAGAAAAAAGTTTTCAGTGTTTTCTTCTTAACAACTTGGCCATATTGCCATGAAATCTTCCAAATGAAGTTATTTAATATTGTGTGGGCTAAATAAACTGAGAATAAAGCCCACAAAATTGAAGCATGTCTTAAAATATAAAAATAAAATTTTCAAAGATTTAACAGCTAAGATAAAAAGATTCTTTCTTTCACACAATAGTGACTTTCTTACTTTATTCTAGAATATAAATCAAACCTTAGAACGTTAATTTTTCATTGGTGAAAGAGTTAAAACCCAATTTCACATACCAAAAAAAAAAATCTACTTTTGGCTTTGATACGAACCTCATCAAGTGATTTATTGACGTTGTTAAGGTGCTACGCACCAGTTGAGTTAATTAGTGACTTAATCCAAGGTGAATAGGATGAAAAGACTACTCAAAGGAATGGTGAAACCACAGTTAGAAATACAGAAACCAACAAACCATCCTTGGTGGTGAAATTGCTATGAATTGAGCGAGCTGTGTTCAATATTTTTACTATAATTTTCTTTAATATACATTTTATACCCAACCTCCGCATAACGTCATTTATTTAATTACTAGAAACCATGTAGCTATTTTTTTTTAAAAGTATTACATACAGCGGTGGTTTTATGTCACTCTCGTGTTAGACTTCCCTGCCTATAACGGGGAGATCAAAGTTCTAATCCCGGTCACGTCTACTTAGGGTGGTTTATCTTAAATATTTTCCCACACTCCTTTCACGTAAATGCGGGTAACTTACCTCTAAAATGCCTCCTTTCTCATCACTACCCAGTTAGAATGATTATTATACAAACGTATAAACTGAACAGGTAGTAAGACGTGGTGTTAAAATAAAAATTACATACGACGCATTATATCTTCATCCAACATGATTCAACCTGCTTTGGTGGCCGCATGGACTAATGCGTCATTCTCGAAATTGACTAGACTGCCAATGACAGGGAAATTGGATCTCGATTCCGGTCGGTTATACTGAGGATGGTTTAAATAATTCTCCCACTCATCCACGCACATGTTGTTAAACCTCCTCTAAATACAACTTTTATCATATATAGCACGGCGTAATTAGTGCATAGGCGTATAACCCGAACGGTTAGTAAGATGTGATGCTAAAAAAAACCCAGGATGTACTTCAATGGTAGTAATTTTGACTTTAGTGACGTCAGAGCCACGTAGCTTTACTAGTCTTGTGCAGCCAAGACTTCCTATAGTAGGCTGCCTTATCCAAATCATTTTGAGTGGTTACGCATGCATTTGGATAGGGATACTTACAGCGTGGTACGTCGTCAAATAAAGTTTATTGCAAATTGCATAACAAGTTGGTCCTGATTTTTTAAAATCATTTTTGACTGTTTAAGGTGTAGTGTATCAATTAAAAATACCAACAAAAAATAAAACTATCAACTTAATAAAATGTATATTTAAATAACAACAGAAATTAAAATAGCCATCTAATTCTTTTCTGGCTTCAAAGTGGCTATGAAATATATCTTTATTCTTTCTAGATACAAAGAGTCTTTTTGATTTAACATTATTTTTATCATATCCAAAGAGGATTGTAATTTAACTTTATTGTTTCTATATCCAAAGAGGTTTAGTAATATACATTCACTTTTTCTATATCCAAAGGGATTACTTATAGTAACAAATATTTTTCTTTCATCCAAAGATGTTTTCTGGATTCGAAGAGATTTTTTTTTAAATGTAAATAGGTTATCAGTAAGTACCACTTGTTTAGTGAATTTTTAAACTAAACCTTAAAGAAAACGCGATTGCACTTTGTTTCAATAAAACTACGTCTTCTTTAATCAAATCTCGGTAAGACCGCAGCCAGTCTAAAAGAGTAAGGAGTACGTTTTAAAATTATACATTGAATTACATACTTTAGCCTTTTATAGTATCATTGATAAGTCAACCTTCAGTTTTATCAAATTTAGGAAAGGTTTAACGTCTGACACAGGATATACAGATGCTTCAAAGCAATTTGAATTAGAGCACGAATCGAGGAAGATTATTAAATACGAGTACAATCTTAATAATATAATCTGATTTTGATTGGAAAAACAGTTTAGAAAACTCAAACCTATTTCTTTGCGGCTAACATTGATAACATTTTACCATATAATTTTTGTTGTTTTATAAGTATTTATAATATCTTTCAAAATTGACGACTACAGATAGCATGACTTTACGAATGAATGTATTGAAATTTTTTCAGTAACATAAGTAACTACCAGCTACTGTTCTTTCTAACTAAATTAGGGTACAGCTCTTTATTAGTGTCCTTTAGGCTTATACGCATACATTAAATGCCGTAATGGAATAGGGATGAGAGAGGTTGCCTATTTCAGAGAATATGTACCCAAATTTGCGAATTTGTGGAGGTAGAGGGGGAATCCATTTAGGAAAGGTCCCCGCTCAATACATTCGACCAGGTTACGAACCCCAACCCCCCGTCATCGGCAGTTTAATGTAACGCAAGAGAGAGGTGTTATTATATATGGATATTAAGATATATTTGATCTAAAAATATATAAACTTAGCCCCTATGAAATTAATTTTGATTTAAAACCTCATTATATTTTCTGTAAAAAAAAAAAGAAGCTAATTCCAGAGTTGATACGAGTAATGACTTCTTAATCAAACGGTAAATAACTCATCTCTTTCTTCTCCTACTTTTCCAAGTAGGCCTACATAACAACAAGGACTTAGTGAAGAGTATAAAGAAAACGAGGAAAGTGGTTCATAGGGTAAGAAGAACGAGAGGAAGGTGGGGTGAAATCTATGGATGATGTCACCAGCAGACTGTAGTCGCGGTGCTGTTGGCTTGAATTAGAAGCACTTGTGTGTCGTCCCGCGTGATAGAGAGGGTTAAGGGTATGAGTGTGAGAGGATTTTAGGAAGGAAGATGAATAGAAAGAGAGAGAAAAGGAGAGAGAGAGAGAGAGGTACGTCTGCTAATTACACCAAGCCTCTTGAATTGACTGCTTGAGATACTTACTTCCGTACACTGGAATAGTCCACTGCGTCCTTTGATGTCTTACTCAAGAAGTTAATGTATGAAGGAAGTTTTGTTATAATTATAATTATTTTAATAAAGGTAAGAACATTTTCGAGTCCTATATACGAGGATTAAAATGAATTCCCTCTTGTTAAACTAAACGCTTAGGTTATGTATACGTTTTAATTGTTGATTCCAATTTGCTACGCAAAGTTGGCAGAGAACTAGATCTATTTCCGTAAATTTCTGATTGCTTCAAATATCATGATTAAGTTTGAAAAAGATAACAGATATATAAATCAATTATTTTAATGAAGTGTGTATTTAAGGTAAAATTGATATTCACTACGAGGAATATTTTAATTTGAATTTTTAGTTTGTTTGCAGCTCCAAATTAATTTGAAGCTCGCGTTGAAATATATCTGTTTTACTTTATTTAAATATCATTCACAAGTTATCTTTATGGCTATTTTTCTTTCTTTTCTAATTATAGTCTTAGTTTTTGTTTGCCTTTTATATAAAATTAAAGTAAAACTTGACTTCTTCTTTATTATCTCTTAAACATTAATATTATATGAATAAAACTGTGTCTATTACAACATTTTAATGAACCATTCTGAATCACATCAATTCAATTCACCTTTGACACATTATTTTGGTTACACCGTGTTTTTATATTACTTAAGAGATTCGCAAGCAAAGGTAAGACATCTTCATTCACTGAGATTTCGTAATTACTGTAGATGTACAGTAGTTACTGTAAACATAACAGTGAATATCTCTGCTTTTAGAATAATATGAACACGAGAGTTTTTCATGAATAGAGCTAGCTTTTCAAAAAAATAACTCACCGATGAGCGTTTTCCTTTCAAAATCTTTTCAGAGCAATTGCACAGAAAAAAAAAAAAAACATTTCTTTATTGACAAAACCACGGGTTAGTACTACACTTGTTCCTCTAAACACTTATATTTTTATACTTATTTAAAAAAAAAAGAATATGAACAAATAAAACGGGTCTCATTAAAAACAAAATAAAAAACTCATCCGACGTCGAATGAATTCCAAAAACATTTTCCTACTCCGTTTGAAACATTATCAATGGCTAGCTTTGTTTCATCTACATCTCGAATTCAATTTCGAGATAAAGGGGGGCAGGAGGGAGGTTTTCAATGAAAATACTGGGAGAAGGAGACGATGAAGAGGGGGTTTCGGATGCCATACGATCCGGTTTTCCGTTTTTAATTGCCCTTTTTTTTTTTTTTTTTACCCCCCG
>CABFWB010001721.1:116138-143625 GCA_902151455.1 Timema bartmani | reverse complement strand
GCAACTACAAAAGGAATATACAAGAATTAAATTAGCTAAGCCGTTCCCGATCTTTAGATCTGGTGGATTATGGAAATTGTAGGCAAAATGTTATTTCATTTGTTCAGTAGAACGCGCATTGTCAGTAGTGTGTTGGGATATTTATTTATTCCTGCATCAGGGTAGCCAACACTTATGGTTACAAGTTTATTCAGAGTATTCAGACCTTTCTAATTAAGCAAAAAATATTAATTAATAAGTGTTTTAATGTATTATGTTTTTTAAAAATACATAGAAGTAGAATTTGAGTTGAAATTATCATAAGATTGAAAATTATTTATTTTACGAAATAAATATATATAATTAATCTCACCAATAATGTATCATCCATCTGTTTGCATAAAAATCACTGGCAAATTAAAAAAATAACCATAATATTTTTAATAACACTGTCAACACTTGTGCACTAAGAAAATATTAAAATAAAATCTGAATTAAACCATACTTCTGTGTGACAATTTGTGCAATACGATTCTAAGATATTATACCTTTTAATAAATCTTGGTGGGCTAGCACATATGTAAACCTATTTGTGTTTTAATGAGTTGTGTGTCAGTGGAGATTGGGAGCAACTAGCCAAGAGGAAAATTTAGTAAAATATATTACAATGTGAAAAAAAAATCCACAAAGGTCACTAGGCCAGGTCTGCAGCTCAAACTCACTACTCAAAGTTGAAACATGATCCTTGGGGGCAACCATGTCAATGAATATAGGCACACATAGTAAAATCAAGTGGGAGAAAATAGTTGTTTACATAAATAAACAAAGAAAGAAGAATAAATACAAGTATTTTTTAAAAATATATTAAAATGCTTTTTCTGAACCTACTAATTATATCAGCATATGTCTTACATCTTTAACATAATTCTAGAAAATACACAAAATATAGTCTCTCAGATTTCAATTTATCAGTAAGAAAGAGAAAGTTTCAATTTAATCAACTACACATTTTTGGCCACGCCAAGTATCAAATATGGGGCCGTTAGCTCAGTGGACAAACGTAATCTCGACTTAGCCAAGGGCTTCTGACAAAAGTGGTCTTAGGTATCAACTTCATCTGATTTGCTTTACTGGGGATGGAAAGGTCAAGGGTCAAATATAATCCTAGTGTATTGAAGGTTGTATTTCATAAATAGTTTTTTGAGAGAAAAGAACGAATTGCGGCCCACTCATTTGAGAGAGAGCTATGAGTTGCACCCACCTAGTTATCAGTGTGCTTTCTATCATGCTGTCTTGAATTTCAGATATAAACTATCATCGTCTCATATCGACATCCCACGTAATATCCAAACTTCCTCACTTCTTATCATTCACTGGTTTTGGCAAATAATTTGAAGATTTATTAGGTCAGGTTAGATTAGGTTAGGTTAGGTCAACAGCCCGGGCCACAATTCGTGGCTCTAAAAATGTGGGGCCGCCATTAAACTGTATCTTTGGTAAACAACTCGTGCGGCTGCAGCTCACCTGCAGCCCAAATTGGTGAGGCACAAAAATCATTAAACGAGAGAAATGAGAACTAGACCGAGAGAATAAAAAAAAAGTGTCGAAATCAGCTGAAGAGAGAAAGGAGCAACTTTGTGCCTGATTAGTGACAGTTCCACGAATCAGCGTGAAGTCATCAAAATGGAAAATAAAATTGGCCTGAAGTAAGAAGCGTGTGGTCCATTCAAGGTTACCGACATTCAATCTACCAGCATTTCGCCAGCCAACTGGCAACGTTTTACTTGATAGACAAGCTATACCCTGATCTTGGTTGGAAAAACAGCTTAGAAAACTATGACATATTTCTTTGGAGCCAACGTTGATAACATTTCTCTATATTATGTATGCTATTTTATAAGTATTTGAAACATCTTTCAAAAGTGACAGCTGCAGATAACATGACTTGATGTATGAATATATTAAAATTATCTTAGTAACTTTAGTAACTTAGTTCTACTGTTCTTTCTACCAAAATCATAATAAAGGCAGCTTAGTTCAATAGTTGGTAGTTCTGGGTAGCTTATCCAATAATCCTGGGTTTGATTCCAAGGAAAGGTAGAGAAAGTTTATTTTATTTATTTCATTTAAAACTACGACAATTATATTAATTATCTTAATATAATCTTTTTGAAAGCTTTCTCGGCAGTTGTTTGAGTTGGAATTAATGTTTTTGGCCTTGAGCCGCGTTGAGTAAATATTAACTTCCAAAGATTTGCCTGTAGTTACAACAATCATCATCTGAGATTCGTGATAGAACAATTTTGTAGATAAGAATTTGAAGTCAAGTTATAGACTTTCCACCTGAACCTTCCAGATATAAAATTTCTGTTGATTGGTTGATATGAATGGATAAGTTTTACTTATTGTTTGAAATCAACAGTTTTGTAGCATTTAAGTTGGGATTGTGGCGTTATAAAAGTGGTTTTGTGTCCGTTAAAACTTTGAACAGTAAGGTCCAACTCCTGCTAAGTTCAGATTAATATTCTCTGTTTACATTTAGAGGGTGTTTGGTTATTTCGATGGTCCACTATTGTAGATAATTTTCTGAATACCTACATCTATAGCCCAAAAAATTATTTCGAGATCATTGCAAATGATTTTTAGCTACAATAACCGAGTTATTAAAGATGTTATCGAAAGAATTAAATCTTTAAAAATGATCAGGGAAGATTATTGTTATTATTATTGGATGTCTTGGCTAGATCATTACTAACCCAATTTGTGGAAAAATTAGTTAATATTAATGTACCTTTGCCCAGGTCACAACCGAATGTACTAATCGTACATCCTTTCCGTGGAGGCTCTTTCCATGTTCCGATGAGATGAGATTGATTTGAGGATGTGAGACGAGTAGAAACTTCTTAAATAAAACGTATGCCTAGTTATCTAAACCCTGGCGACGGTTAGGCTAGTTCCCCTTTCGGGAAAGATACCCAAGGTACCAGCCCGGAATTGAGCCCGAGACCCATAGGCTCGTAGTCAGGTGCGCTGACTATTACACCACGGGGCCGGTTAGTAACCCTGGCGACGGTTAGGCTAGTTCCCCTTTCGGGAAAGATACCCAAGATACCAGCCCAGAATTGAGCCCGAGACCCATAGGCTCGTAGTCAGGTGCGCTGACTATTACACCACGGGGCCGGTTAGCAAGAAAGATGCTTGTTTATAAACTTAACATCAGTTGGACCTAGCTATTTAAAGCTGCAACGGACAAAAAAATATTTATAAGGCTATCAACTTCAAATTAAATAGGCCTACTTACTACAAATCGGTCCATTTCCAACAGTTATTGAGACTTATGGATTATTTATTGGCCTATACAATTAATTAATATCAACCAATCACCAGAAATAATATATCTGATCGGTTCAGGTGGAATCAATGGTAAGGTATATTAATTGACATACATTTATTGTCCACACAATTCGTTTCATCGCGCATCCAAGATGATGGCCGTTGTAGCTACAGTCGAAACTTCGAGATTTATTATTTCCTTAACGTGGCTCAAGGTCAAAAACATTCATTTCAATTAGATTAAATGCAGCTTAAAAATGCATAAGTACATGGCTGAACTCATGTTCCTGGACTTATCGCTGAGCTCTTCAGGATTATTCACGTGCTTAGTGACATTCATCAGTCATCAATTTAAGTCAGAGTCTGTGATGGATGTTGGAAATCATTGACTACTTAACGGCACCGCTTACTTGAAAGGAAATATCCTCACTTTCAAATAGCCTATTTCTTAAGTGAGTAGCTGCTCAGAAGCTTCAATACCACTAAACAATCCTCAATTACTTAACAATTTATCCTTTGATTCCTTAAAAGTACTGCATTTGTTCGGACAAAATCAGATACTCTCTAACAATAATTTTTTTAATCACCACGTCTTAATTCCTGTTCTGGTTATGCGAATTTATAATTATTCTAATGAGGTAGAGATGAGAAAGAAAGCATTTTAGAAGTAATTTAACTACATTTGCTTGTGACACATACGTTCATCCTTAGTCCAAAAACCCGCCTCAGTGGCGTAGTTAGCTGACGCGCTTGTCGTGTTGAGCTAGACTGCCGAGGACGGGGAGATCGAGGTTAGAATCTCGGTCGGGTGAACTGGGGGGTTTTCCTAAATGGTTTTCCACTCTCCCTCCACGCAAATGCGGGTTCACCACCTCTAATTTCAACCTTCTCAATTCCTTATCCATTAGTGTAATTAGTACTTAAGCGTATAACCTGAAAGGGTAGTAAGACGCGATGCTTAATTATAGATTAGTCCAAAAAATTATCAAGGATGGCAGTGATTTGTGTTCCCTAACTATCATTAAAAGACAACCTCACTGCTGGAGATGGAGGTTAGGGGTCTTTGTGTGATTTTAAAAATTAGATAAATGTTAGTTAAAATGATCGTTACAATCGTCCGTAGTTGAGCATGTCAGATATAGTATAACCACGCTAAAATGTATTATGCTAAGTAGTGTTTAAAAAAACTATGAGCACCATGTGATGTTGCATCAAGCTATTTTAGAAACCCAACCGCCTTAAGGCAAAAATCAAATATATAATAGATCACAGCTAATCCACAATTAACTTAAAATAATTTAAAACCTTAATATAAAAAGTAAATAAATAAAAACAAACTACTACTTAAAATTGTAATTTTAATCTGTAGTAGAAGTAGTAAATATTTAATAGTCTAGATAATATTCAGTCGATTGTATTGAAATACTTACACGATCATTTATAGCAAGCTATTTAGTCAAATATATATTTTAAAAAACTTCCAATTAATAGGTTTGGAAAATTTGATGCACATAATTTCATCATTTGAAAAGCTTTTAAAAACAATAAAAACTAATATTTAAAAAAAATCAAAACACAATAAGAATAAATTTTGTTGGAAAAAAGTTTTATTTCCTTTCAAAATAGCCACGATGCACGAGGTCCCTTTACATGACTCATCTAAGCACGTTAAGCACTATAGGCTATAGCACATAGACGCCAATGTACAAAATAGAAAGGAAGGCAAGAAAATAAGCAGTTCACCCTGTTAGGACTATTGAATACAGGCAGATAGCACTTCCCATCTTCCGCTAACGAATATACATACTCAAATAGACTATTTGCGACTGGACAGCATTTACTTGCATTTAAATTTTATCATTTCATTGTTTCCGTTTTTAGAAAACTATATGCTTCCACGGATTATTTTAATCTATTATCTGGCATGAAGATATCTACTAGCCATTTTTGTTAACATGTCAATTAGCCTAGGTTATAGACAAAAATTTATGTTTACAACAAAAATAACTTAAAAAGATCAAAAATATAATTTTGTGACAAAGTAGGACTAGTTTTAAAATTATTCAATACTTTGTGATTTTTTTGTTTCAATGTTATATCTATAAATACCGCCGACTAAACGTAGAAACCCTATCTTTACTTGCCGCTACGTCACAGGTAGGCAAAGTCCTTTAATGACGCGGTATTTTTGGATGTCTGACACGCCGTCCGGTCCAGTAGGCGTACTCTTTAAAAATGCTGGATAATTGAGTGGGGAAGGTCTGCATATGTCTGAAAGAGATGAAACGTACAAATGTTAGAGAGAGAGAGTTCCACGGGGCTTGATGAAGGTAGGTGAGTAAGATACGGTCAAAGGGGGCGTGGCTTTTAATCAAAACAAAAGAAGGATGCTGGCCGGTCTTAAAGGAGATTGTGGGGTGAGCTGTCCGCTGACTCATCGTTCAGGATATCTGATTAATTGTGAACCAAATTATGTAAATCTCAAGCAGAATATGATTCAGAAATCACATATAAAATATACTTTTCTACAACAAGGAAATCATGAACAGAGTTTATTTATACAAATTAACATTGTTTGGGGTGTACAGTACCAAATAAAGAGATGACATGTCATCAAAATCCGGGTTGTGCTCAACTCTCATGAGTAATATTATTTTAGATTTAGATCTTCGACTTTTAATATTTTCAATAGTGATTATTAAATATTTTTATTCTATAATAGTAGTCAAAGCTTGTATTTGCTACCAAAAACGTAAAATAATATTTTTAATTTTACTCTCTTAAGTGTTATTTTAACGTTATTACTACATAGTTTTATCCAAGCAAACTACTGTATAATTGTTTTGGTGGGATCTTGAATAATGGTTATTTCTCACAATTATTTAGACATACTAATGAATGAATTCAGTAGATTACCTATGTTTTATTATGTCATTAGGAGAAAAGTCTTGCAATTATTTATTAAACTAGTTACAGAATAACATTGGTTTGAAATAAACCTTCTTTTAATTATTCATGGTAATAATATAATCAAATATCAACTTGTTGAATTTATATTGAAATGACAGTATTGAAATAATTTTAATATAAGAGCTTCAAAGAGAATTATTTTATGAAACGAAAATTTAAAAAAAATTCTAATCAAAACAAATCTGTATTTGAAGAGTATTTATTTGACAATGTTCTCGCATTCATCAAGTAAGTATATTTGTTAAAAATAACGTTTTCTCAAATATAATTTATAAGCTATAAGTTTATGTAAATCTAACTCTTTGGTTAAGGTTCAAACCTATTTCGGTAGCCGAATGATTTAACGCTAAGGTGTCACTCTAACAATAGACTGGACTGACTTTGACGGAGAGATCGGGGTTCGAGTCCTGTTTGGGTATGCTGAGGGTGATTCTAACTAAATGTTATTCCACTCTGCCTCCACGCAAATAGTGGTAAACTTGCTCAAAATTCAACATTACTCATCCTGAAATGACTATCATGGTTAGTTCATAAGCACAAAACTCGAACGAACAGTTAGAAGTGGTAATATATATTTTTATTTATTTTTGCAACTACAGTATTGAAATAATTTTTTTAAAAAGCGTCAAAGTTATTTTATTATATATATATATATAATAAAAACAATATAATATTAATATAGAATAAATAACATAATAAATATATATAGACAAAACAAGGTTGTCAAAGACAATTTATCTTACCATTTTGTAGAATTTCCTATCCAAGTTTACTTGTTTGAAGCGACATGTTCATTTTTAAAAATGTACTGTACCTACTCCCTCAAATGAAATAGCTAAAATTCAAGTTTTGTAAATGTTATCTTTTAGTTAAGGTTAAAAGGAAACCTACGTATCAAATTTCAGGGTTCAAGAACATCTCAAAGTAGCTAATAATGTTGATACAGTACATTTGCATATTAGTTGAGTGAAGTAGGTTAGAGCTTGTTTCAAAAATTATTTATTCTATGAATGTAGGGCACAAAAAAATTACTACCCACACTTGTAATCACAGATTCTAAGGTATCAATCTTACAGTTGACTGAATTACCGGGTATGGATGAGTTTTAAAAAAATATTAAAACTTTTCTTTTCCATTCATTTTCATGCATATTTGGGGACATTTTCTTTAAAATTATTTTACTTATTCTTAAATCTTAATTAAAGCTGCCCATGGCCATGATGTTATAGGTAAGATTAAACAGTTTAATAGTTTAGTGAACAAGTAATTAGAAAGGAAAATTAACAGAATTAACTAATGCTATTAAAATATGATTGTCACACAGTTATGGCTATATTAGACCGTTACAAACGCTACTAAAGCTACTTTAAAATAATCTTTGCTAAATAAAAAACTCCACACCTCTCAATTTTCCAAAATAGTATCAATACTGATAAAAGAATACCTATAATAACGTGATGTTTTCTCAATGTTGACAGGTAAAGATAACAGTATAGGATTTAAAAAACTTATTTGATTTTAATAAGGAGAGCTCTACAATATAATATTGTTAGAAATTAGTGAGTGATAGTAAAAGTAAGATTTAATAAAGGCTTAGTTTATATACTGTTGTTCAATAATATTAATAATGTATTTTGAATACTTGATCTACAATATATATAGCTCACTTAGCATTTATTAAATTTTACTTTTACTTATCACTGAGTGATTTCTCACAACATTATACATAGGTTTTTTTAAAAGAGAACATTTTCTTAAACAAAAAACTGGAGTTGATAAATTAGTATATTCAACTGGTTTTATCACTAAATATGATGGTAATTAAAAATATATCAATTTATTATTATTTAAATCAATCTATGTTCACAATGAATTCAATTTATACTAATGCAAAAAAATCCTTATCCTGGAAATCGAATTTAGGTGCTATAAAACATTTTATTTAATATTAGCTTTTGACAAAATATATTTTATAAAATTATAAAACACTGTTCGCAGATATTCGGCAGCTAGTCTAAATACTAGTGAGTGTATACTAAAAGATTTGCGGAAACATTCAAAAATATAAATTGTTTTGTAATGTGCTAAATTTGGATGATCATAGGAAAAACAAGTATAGTTTAAGGTTTAATTACAATAATTTTGAGAAGTTTTGGTTTATGTAGACCTAAATATGGTTAATTTTAGAGTTGGTTTGGAAATAAATTTGTTTTTGTTTAAAATACGCCAAAATGAATTTTTTTCTAGACCAAGTTTAAAACATTGATAACTACTTTTTTAAATAAAATTTTTAATGTATTAAATTATAATTTATAAATATATATTTTTCAAGGTGAGTCCCCTAATAATTACAAACATTTTGGTGCATGATAAAATTGGGACATAATGTATAATTTAAAAAATTTAAATCAGAAATTATAATTAACACATGCTATTATAAAAATTTGCTAATAGTTTTGAATACAATATTATTATCTCATATAGCCTTTTATCACAAATATATATTGTTGTTCATTTAATTATTATTTCTTATGTAGAATTCATGGATTGACTTTTTATTAAATTATGTTTATTATTGTATGGGTTTGATAATAATTAAAGTAATAATAATTACTAACGATTTCTAGAGTGTATTTCTAGAACTAAGCAGTGAAACGTGCGCTACCTTGTGGCAGTTAGACAAACAGTGAACTAAAAGTTTATTTACTCGCTCATAGATGGCTCTCACTGAAGACTGCATTTCCAAGGTCCATGCAACTTAGGTTGACTCACGTTAATATTCTATCTTTCTTGGACTTTTTTTTATTAACATTCGCAATACACCTATGATTATTTATTTTATAAGATTTTTTTCATACATTTATTATTTTCACTAAATATTGAAATCTCTAATTTAATAAGTACGTTTAGCACATGGGCTATTAAACTTAATCTACAGGTGTACCCAGATAAAGAGTTAAACTTTGGAAAGTGGTAAAGACTGAAAAATTAACTAAAAATGTTAGTTAGAGAGAGATAGCTCGTGTTCGCTTCCTTTTCGAACAATCAGCAAAAAACTAAATAAAAACACAACACAGGTATTAATTAAAATATTTAAATTATATTATTTAATTAATTATTTTTTTCAAAATGACGGCCTCCAGCATCAACAAAATGACTGACTGAATATCATAATACCACATAAATATTATTTTTATGTTTTTAAAAAATTATTAAAGAGTAATTTTTATTTATTACATTACACATTTTCTCTGGCAAATACTATTGTTAATTTTAAGGAGTGCCAAATTTGTAAAAGTGTATACTTTCACTAAAAACCATTAGCTCAATTTCTTATTAAGCTGTTGTGTGCACTTATCTCCAACCCTCCCACTCCTCATTCCCACCTCCACATTTCCTCCAAACATAATTTCCCTTATTACAGATTAATAGTTGTTTTAAAAAAAAGTAATGTAAATGTTATGGGAAATGTGCGAAATCCAGAAAATGTCGAGATTATCTGTGAGATATCTACATTATATTAGTACAGTGGATAAAGATATTTAAGAAAAATCAAAATATTGGCAGCTGGGTGTTATACTTTCTAATTTGATATAGTTTCGGTGCCACTTAACCGTGCAAAGAACGGGTTAAATTGTTAATTTATGCACAATATTATTTCCTGTGGTCACATCCACGAAACAAACACATTAAAGTTTTTATTTATGTTTATTTTTCTTTCAATTAGTTATGAAAAAGCCAACTATACATTAACTCTTTGAGAAATATTATTAGAAGTGTTAGACAACTCTTTTTATTGATAATATGGTATTAGCCTACTTAGCAAATAAAAATTGTTTCCGAGTTAGTTGGTCTTAATCACATTCAACCAATGTTTGCAATAAATAATCTTCTGCTAGCTGTCACTTATTTGCACTAATACCGTAGATGTAGATGGGGTATAGGTACTTACTAGAGTGAATAGTGGGGCGAAGATGGGGGGGACACCCCTCCCTTCCCCAACCCCCTAACCCCCCTCCACCCGCGCCCGCCTTCACCCTAGTCAAACTGGTTGGGCTCTAGATACCAACTTCCATGTCAATGCCAGACAATAATTAAGACATCCTGGACACCGGTATGGTGTTAATTTAGTTAAAAATACCTTTTGACATTGCTAAAAATCTGTTTGCAAAATGAATTAATCTTAACAACAATCAGCAGTTATGGTTAGTGTTGCTAATACCCCAACCTGTGGGCTGACGTGTAAGGATGCCTTAATGGGGTGGGTAGGCGGCGGAAAACAATTATTGAGTTCGATATGATCTTGTTTAATTAGATAGATTACGTGATGTAGGTTTTAGTATTAGTTGATAAAGTTTAGAAAAAGGTCATCTTTCTATCAATGTCCCTACTCAACATTTCCACGCCCTGACCTATCCTCGGTGTTATAACTATAACTGGTGTCGAACACACGGCCGGCCGGCGCTGCGCGGTTGTTGTCCTACTCAGACTTTCAAGATGGTTTGAGGCATCCTCCTCCGTACTGGACAGGGACTCAAGCTGTAGGAAATTCTCTCCACAAGTTGCTGTAACTCAGTAGCTGAGTATATAAAGCGCTTTTAAGTAGCCCTTTAACCACTGGCGTCCTTCCCGCCCCGCCCGATTCCCTTGAAAAGGTCTAAACACTCGCTTTTATATACAAAAAAAGGAGGGGTGTTTCCCCTAAGTTACTGGTTTTTCAATACTCTATGTTATGGTGATCGGCAAAACAATCTATGTTTTTTAAAACATGAACCTGTACACTTGTGCAACTGAAGATTCAGAACAATTGACAGGCTTACGTCATCCTTACATTCTCTAGATTACTAAAGGCCCTTCGAGTGCAAGTCTAAAACCTATTTTGTGGGATGGTGGACTGGAAAGTGAAAGGCGTGGCGTGGCTTCACAACCAAACAAAGTATCCTTCCGCCCCAACAAGAACAGATGAATCACGGAAACCGTAGATGGTACTAGCTACCGGACAGATCTTGAGGAAAAATCATACGTTTGGAAATATCTGTTTTCTTGAGAACGAATGAAATTTAATGTCAATATTTTCAACACCCCTTTTAAGATAATGTATTGATGTTTATTATTCGTTACATTTTCTCATTTTTTGTTATAAAGCCGGCAGTTTTATATTGAAGAATGTCAATTTTATCGATGGTTGATCACTGTTAAAATGATAGAGGAGGTGTGTGTATAAAAAGTATAGCTTAATCAACATGCTTCTATTATTGAACAAACCGTTTCCGAAAAGAAAATTGCAAAACAATAAAATTTCTTGACGGTAACCGTTTGTTCCCACGGCTGTGCATTTCCACACCAAATGAAAAGGGCCAATCGCCTTAAGGCTGCAAGCTATGACATCAGATTGGTAACTAACCACCTAATTATTTCCCTCACCAGTGGCCACGTGGACTAGATGTCAAGCATAATATCTATTTTAATTTAGGGGGCGCAAATATGTGATTTTTCAAAATGGTTTTACAAACTCCCTCCATGCATTTGCTGGTTAATTTATTCCCTACCTCATTAGTGTATTCCTTTTTGTGTGCACCGCTTCTTACTAAACGTCCATGCTATACGCATATTCACATGAATTAGGTAAGGATGAGTAAGGTAGAATAAAGAGGAAATGTGTCCAAATTTGTGTAGAGGAATGATTATAAATCATTTGAGAAAATCCATCCCAGGGGCACCCTACCTTTATTCGAAACCAGATCTCTCCGTCACCGGTAATCCTATCTATTGCGAGAATGACGCCTGAGGCCAGTGGTCTCGAACTCAAACTAGTCGAAGGGCCAAGGCCTCCTTGTCTGTGGCCAAGGCTTCTATACTTTAGTTTTTACAGCGCGTCTTACTCCCGTCTAGACTGTGCACATTTTGATTACGCTAGTGGGTGAGGGATGAGTAAATTATAGTTTTGGGGAAATGTAAGCGCACTTGAGTGAAGGGAATACGGATCTAGGGAAAACCACCCTCCATACATACAGCTGGAATTCAAACCCTGACCTCTCCGACACCGGCAAACTAAACTAGAAGAAATTTTTTGTAAGAAACGTACTTTATAAAAACAGATCAATTATTGTTACAATAAGTTAATATAACTTCAAAAGTGAGTGACATAAGATTTTATCTTTAATAACTTCTAATATTTCTTTCAATTATTTTAATCTAAACATTTTTTCTGTTTCAATCTTCTACAATAAACTAGCTCTTAACTCACTTTTGAGGTTATATTAACTTATTGTAACAACCATTGATCTGTTTTTATAAAGTACGTTCCTTACAAAAATTTTCAATTTACATTTATCCTTACTAAAGTTAAAATGAATATGACTACAATTAAAATAGAAGAGCTTGATGTTTAGTCCTTGAGCTCAGTGATGGAGGTTAATACTAGATATGTATTTAAAATTACTAACGTTTGCTTAAAATCTTTAAAATCTATGCGTTCCCAGATGTTTTTGTGGGTTAGCGGAATACTCGAAACAGCAATTGTAAATAAAATAAGCATTCCTACATTCAAGTAATTAAAGAGATACAGATCAGTTTGAAATAGTTCTAAGTGGGTTTTTTTTCTTAGTCAAACATTTATACACTAGAACCAAACGATTATTTGTTGTTTGCGTGTATCACTTCGGGTAAGATAGTAATATAAAAGTATTGTAGGCAAGTGGGCCGGTCAAATATGTCACGCGGGCAGCATTCGGCCGTGAGTTTGTGAACCCTGCCTTAAACCACGCGACCACCTAAGTGGGTATTAGTGTAATTAAATGCGTATATCACGAAAGGGTAGTAAGATGGGGTGAAGAGTGTGTGTATGTGTGTTGTCCTCTCAGTTTGACATAGTAAAAGTGTGCGTGAGCCTAAGCGTAAGGCCTACATTTTCATTATAGTTACACTGTTATGGTTTTCTAGATTTATTAATAATTTTAACGATTTATTCTAGCAATGCATCTTAGAAAATGTAGAAATCTACATGTATTCTACTTTACACTCAGTTTACCTTGAAAGTACGGCATAACCTTATTTTATAAGCTTCACCATAGTTATTATTATTAGCACCGCGTCTTACAACCCGTTCGGGCTATAAGCACTTAAACTATTGTGTAAATGGTAGGGTGATTTTAAGATGGAATGGAGGACCTACAGTTTAACGTGGAATCCGAACCACGGTGGAGNGTCTAGCATTCCTCACATTCACAAGTTGTGATTAATACACGTCTTGTCAGAGGTGAAGGAAGAGTTTGGTAATCAGATAAATCTGTGCCGGGAGTGAGGACCGAAACCCGGAACCACAGAACAGAAGTCTGACACCTTACCCCTAGACCACGAGGTCACCTTCATCATAGTTAAATCACTGCTACTGCAAAGACTGCTACACCCCTGAATAAATGAAGGGTACATCTCTAGTAATTTATTGGAGTTATTTTAATATTTATGAGATCCACCAATAGGCTTGTGGAAATGGTTTAGTTACTAATATTAATAACTCTAAAATGTATGTGACGTGTAAAAAAAATCACCTTAATCTTTTCCATCTTTTTATTACAACCAATAGACAAATTTCAAAAAATATGGCTCATTTTTTATAATAAAAACTAATATTATTTTCTACCACCAAAATGTAACAGCCACATATAACCTGACTTGCCGTATGAATACGTGAAAGATTTGATAATTTTTCAAACTATCAGAAATATCTTCCTATGAAAATTGGACTGTAGTTTGATTTATTTACTGTTTTGCAATTTACTGGTATATTGGGCAGAAATGTAATTTGTGCGCCGAATTTTGTTTCTTGCTAAATATTCGTGCATGCGCATGAACCAGTTTCGTCTGCGCTACTTGTTTTTAGTTTACGCTCATTACCACTGCCGTAGAAACAAGCGTTTGTAAATCTTCCTGAAAAACGTGTCTCGGCACATGCGCAAACAAAGGACAGAATTAAACGTATATGCAGACAAACGTATGTGAAGTCCATTCACCATAGGAGTGGGGTTAACTGACAGCTAGTAAAAGCTAACAGACCTATCTATTCACCAACCACATGATCTGCAAGACCATATGTTGATTTGTCGCCACTCTTGCCAGTCAAAAATTTCCCAACAAACCATTTGTTTTTAATTATGTATTTCTTTGAACCTTTTTTTACATCTTCTTCTAGCTGTTAGTAGCCACAACTCTTATAGCGAATATACTCTAAGTAGAAGTCGTACGCATGCGTAGAAGCCGATTAAGAAATGAAATTATACAGAATTATAGTAACGTTTTCATAATAATAACTTATAACGGTGGTTCCTTAACATTTTATTTCCACGACACAATTTTTAGAATGACAAACTTTCGGGACTCACTTAGATTTAATGGGCATTAAATTGGGTAGTGTAATTCTTTTAAATAAAAAAAAATTGAATATAATTTTACCCAGAAAATTCACTATTTCTCATAATGAGTCTTGCACGATGAGTGTGTTTGTTTCCGGTTTATGTGGATATCAGCATTGACGTCCATACCACAGACTCGAACATGGAACCCGATTTTCGTATTATGCGCCTTATTTGTACCCATTTTACATTATTTCCACTTTCCTATTTTGTCTATTTCCAAATATTTTTCAGCAAAATATACTTTACCCACAAAAAAAAAATAAAAAAATTGAATATAATTTTACCCAGAAAATTCACTATTTCTCATAATGAGTCTTGCACGATGAGTGTGTTTGTTTCCGGTTTATGTGGATATCAGCATTGACGTCCATACCACAGACTCGAACATGGAACCCGATTTTCGTATTATGCGCCTTATTTGTACCCATTTTACATTATTTCCACTTTCCTATTTTGTCTATTTCCAAATATTTTTCAGCAAAATATACTTTACCCACAAAAAAAAAAATTGGCTTTCGACCCACACTTTGGGAACCACTGAACTAGACTAGCTTAACCTATTTCTAACAAAGTTAAAACTATGTTTAGTCAAAGCTACTTTGTTATGATAATCAATACAAAAGCTCTTCTGAATAAACATTCAATTTTATTCCTAATTTAAAACTCACGCGTGTGTAAAAATACGCGTATTTCTAGGGATAGGCCCATGCAGTCGCTCGTCACATAAAGGTGAGATGCACACCCAGGACGATACGATATATATCGTAAGGTCATAAGCGTTACGCGATAGTATTCTTATAAGTTAGGTATCACTTGTGCTCCTTCAAACTGTACTAAAGTGGCAAAACAAGTACACACCAATACGACTGCGACATATCCCATAGTAAGATATGTGTATTAAAGCGACACGATCTGCTAGTCTCTTCACTCAATATCGTACGATATTTCAAGGTAACGACATGTCTAGGTCAAGCCAGGTTGAATAAACATTCTTAATTTCTTTAATTAATATGGTGGAAAAAAGAATATAGTAAAACTGACGTGACAGGTTTGGTGTGGAAGACCATTGCAGCCTAATTAAAAGCCTCAGGTATGGAATAATTTTATTTATAACACAACAATACTTTTATTTACAACACAATACTTTTACTTGCAACACAACAATCCTTTTATTTACAACGTAACACTACTTTTTATTTGCAGCACAACAATACTTTTATTTGCAACACAACAATCCTTTTATTTTGCAACACAACAATCCTTTTCTTGACAGTAAAACAATACATTTTATTTACAACTCAACAATACCTTTATTTATTTACAACACAACAATACTTTTATTTATAACTGATAAACTTACTCTAAAATATGTATCCTGCCTAAAGATCGTCTCGCTTCGGTGTGCAGCAAAATTATCTTACGATAGAAGTCGCTTATCGCTTGCGACCTTACGATATGTATAATATCGTCCTGGTGTGCATCCCGCCTAAGACCTATCTCCCCCACCTACACACACACACACACACACACACACACACACACGCGCCCTATCATTACAGGGGTTTACTAGTACTGCTATTGGCGGCGATTGACCAAACTACATCCTTAACTGCATCCTTTCAAGCAGCGCACCAAACAGAGCTAGGAGGAATCGGTGTGGGTGAAGGATCATTTCAATACAAGTATAAAAATAAAGTGCACATACACCGATTTCTTGGGGATATGGATTCTTTGGGTAGGAAGAACTATATTTTATCCACGCGTTGTAAATATTTTAGAAATTAGTTTAGTCCGATTTTCATAGGACGATCCTTTAAAAAAAATACGAATATTTATTTTTGATGGTCAATATTGATTGCATTTTACTAGTTTATTATTTTATATTTTATAGGTATTGATATTATCTATCAAAAGTGACAGCTTCAAATCATAGGACTTGACGAATAAACACATAAAAATCGATCTAGAAACAATTATAGATCTCAGAATTGGCCTTTTCTCTGAAAATTGGACCAACGTTTAATGATTGTAGGCTATAGAGACAACACTGGCTGGCAAAGAGAGATAGCAAGTTAACTGAATTTAATAACATTTACTATTGAAATACTCTTAAACTATAGATATAAATATTTCAATCAATGAAATAATAATTATTGCTAAACATTTGAATATATTTTAGTAAAACCATGGATTCCTTGTATGCCACATAATGTAACACCTCTAAAGTGGGTAATTTATGTAATTAATAAATTACCTAACTATTTAATAAATTATCTAGCTTTATTTGTAGTTTTAAATAAACAAAAATTTAACACTTTAAACAGATAGTTTATAGAATAGATTGTTTTTCGCTACCCGTTTGAATCCTAGCTAGTAAATGAGACTATTAAATAAATAATTATGTAGTTTTTTAATCTTGGTTTGGATCGTGTTGATCTCGGTGGTATTGCAGTAAAGAGCTCGCTTTAAAACCCGATGGTCGTGGGTTCAAACCTAGCCGTGGTTGACAGATATTTCTTGAGCGATAAAAAATCGTAGCACAACTTCCTTCGGAAAGGAAGTAAAGCTGTCGGTCCCATTTTGATTGTGGCATGTAAAATAACCCTGGGAGGTATGTGAAAATACCTTTCATGGCAAGATTGGTAGTTCATTTCACTCTCGCTCTTAGAAATCCTCATGTGCTGATGTAATCAGTCGGTTCAGAAGGTTCACCATAAATACTTCAATTAAATAAATACTTTAGATCGTCGTTTAAAATTGTAGCTTTCGCGTAACCCCGTTATATTCAACTAAAGTAATTGACAAAAACCCAATAACAACTTAATCTACGTTCATGAAAACTTTGTATTTAACTTTATAGGTTAATAAACTTGAAACGTTTTGTTTGTTAGTAAAAATACTATTATGACTTATATTTAACTGCACAATAAGCCTACATTGGGCTTATTTTCTTCATGTTAGTTTGTTATTATAAACGAAGGCCTACTTGATTAAGTTCAATTATTTTGTTTTAGTAAGGTTTAAAAAGATGTTATCAAATTAAACGTCCACATCTAAAGAGGTTAAATACCTATAGTAATGAATTTTTTTGATATATTTTGGAAACTATATCATACAAAAGTACCTCTTAATACCAACCTCAAGTTTTAAAAGTTCTTGAACTCTCCAACGCCGATTATTCCATGGTCCACCACATGTACGGCAGAGCGCATCACAGATATTTCAACGTAGTTAAGTCTTTTAAGTTTCCTAAGAAACACAAACAAAGTCATGCCTTCTACAAGAAGCCTCTGGTGCTGCCAAAACACGCAATGACATATACTGCCCCATTAGTAGAAAAAACAACTATATCACCAAACATTGATTTTATTCAGGCTAGTTTTATATCGTATTTACATTTTGTGAAAACCCTCTTATTACTTATGAGAGCCGGCTCCGTGGTGTAGTGTGGCCAGTGCATCTGGCTATGATCCTAGGGGTCCCTGGTTCGATTCCTGGCTGGTGCCTTGGGTCTTTTTCCCGAAAGAGTAACTAACCCAACAATCGCAAGGCTTTGGTTAATTAAGTTTAAGTTAGGTTTTAAAGTTTATACTCGGTCCACAACCTCATATCACCATCATTTCATCTCATCGGGACATGGAAAGAGCTTTCACGGAAAGGACGTACGATTATTACATTCGGGCTTCCTCTGGGAAACGGTACATAAGTATTGGCTATTTTTTCCACAAACTGGTTTACAAATGATTTAACCCAGACGCGTAATACTAATATTAATATTAATATAATACTTATGAAAGTATCTGCACGACTGGATAAATGGGAAGTGTTCGGTGATCATATGGTCTAAGGTATCACTCTCGCATTAGACCGTACTGTTGATGATGGGTAGATAGTGTGTACTGAGAGTATTTTTTTCTAAACTGTTTCCCACTATTTCTCCACACAAATGCGAGTATATTTCTTCAAAATTATATCTTCATAATCCCTACTCCATTAAAGTAGTTAGCACAAATGCTTATAGCCCAAATGGGCAGTGAAATATGTTGTAAAAATAAAAACAGTTTATCATCAATACTATCTATCAATCTATCTATAAAACTATCTATCTATATGAAAAATTACACCTGATCATGCGAATTAAACCTGGAAAATATGGACTAGTCTTCAGAAGGCCATTAATCAACCACTGTAATATTCAGGTTGGTCTTATGCCTAAGATCTTTCATCACGAATTATTTAAGATGATTATTATTATTATTATTATTATTAACACCGCGTCTTACTACCCGTTCGGGTTATACGCCCTTACGCTAATGTGTAATGGTAGGGTGATTGTGAGATGATATGGAGGACCTACAATTTAACGTGGAATCCGATACCACGGTAGAGGCCTGGCATTCCTCACATTCACAAGTTGTGATTAATACACATCTTGTCAGAGGTGAAGGAAGAGTTTGCCAATCAGATAAATCTGTGCCGGGACCGAGGATTGAACCCCGGACCCAATTATTTAAGACAGGGTGTGTAATGGACATGTGATATTATTTTCCCCTTAGTATATCAGAAACCTTCTTCGGTGGCCACATGGTCTGAGGCCTCACTCTTATGTTAGACTAGCTAAAATGTCGATTACAGGGAGAACAAGGTTCGAATCCCGGTTGGGTGTACTGAAGTTGTTTTTATAAAATGATAACCAATCTTCCCCCATGAAAAGGCGGGTGGACATCCTCTAAATTCAACCTTTCTCCTCCCTAATTGCTTAGCGTAATTAATAGATAGGCTATGCGTATAACCTGAAGAGGTCGTAAGACGCGGTGTAAAAAAAATGTAATATATATATATATAATTATATTAGAAACACAGCCAACGATGACTCAGGACTAGTAGCGTTTATGCTACACCTGCGATAAATATTTTAACTATTGTACATGGTTTGCATTTAAATTTAATACATTGAATGTATTATTTGGAACAGATATGATGCTGTTCACGTGTGTTCATGTCCATCACAGCTATTAGTGATGAATGACCCTGAAATTAAAACATATCTGGATAGCTTATTGACTGAGCATTGACGCTATAAACGATAGGCCCTGGGTTTCACTGCCGTGTTCCAGTGTCATTTTACACCTACATTTAAATAAATATATATGAATGAATAGATAAGCTTGTAAAAATTTAGAGGCAATATATTCACATTTGCGTGGAGGATGCGAGATAAATCACTTAGAGAAAACAAAATTTAACACACCCTACCGGAAGTTCAACCCTGATCTCTCGGTTATCGGCAGTTAAGTCTATTGAGAGAGTGACGCCTCAAATATTTTGACACAAATGTGGATGATTATAGTTTAACATTGTGGTTATAAACGGCTAATGCTGATAGGATAGTTTTAAAAAGTGCACAGAGATCAAATGGGAATAAACCTTCTCTAGTATAAACAATCGAGATTCGAAGGTTGACCTTCTGATCAACAACAATCCAGTCTACTTTAAACATGATACCTTAGATCACTTGACAATCCATGGTGGTTAAGGGCCGGGGTTTTGATCCCAAGCGGATAAGATGACTATTATCCCCTATGAAATTCTAGAGGCATTTGTGTTACACCCTCTTCATAATGTTTTGCTCTTTAAAAAAGGGATATTTATTTTTAGTGCCTGCTTGGGCTGTATTATTAATTTTACGCTAGTTTTAGGGGAAAGGATAAGGAAATTTAGATCTAACTGGGCACATCAGGTTTGTTGTTTAACTACCTGTTCGTGCTATACGTATATGTTATAGTTACGCTAATATATTAGGGATGACTAAAGTTGAATTTTAGAGAAAGTTTTATTCACATATTTCTGGAGAGAAATGGGAAAACTATTTAGTAAATACCACTGAGTTTGACTGAGACTGCGATTCTAATACTGACCTCCTCGCCACCATTAGTCCAATTTATTGCGAGAGTGACGCCTTAGACCATTCGACCACTGAAGTGGACAGGAAGTTAGTTAAGGAAGCTATCGCTGACCCAACCCTTGACATTATTAACGAATTGATTAAATAGGTACGGGACGAGGAAGGTTAACAAAAGGAAATATTATCAGTAAGAGGAGGGAAAATAATTGCGTTGAAAAACAGTGGCATAAAAAACACACACATTTGGGATTTGACCACGCTCCTAGCTCCCCTCTACCCTAGATCACACATTATCAATGGGGCCAAACTTTATTTGAACATTTTAACTAAAAATGTCATCTTAATTTTACTTAAGAAATTGATTTATAAAAAAACTTAATCCAAGACAAATTGTTGAATTCTAATTACAATCCATATCAAAAAATAGTACAGTCATGATCACAAAAAAAAAGTACCAGCTTACAGAACATTTGCACCTGAAATCGTGTTAAATTTTATTCAAGGAATCAGATTTAAAATACGTTAAAAAAAATTGTAAACAGAAATCAAATATAACTTTGAAGGAACTTCCAGCATCTATTTTTGAGTTATTTTCAGAACCCTTTGATTTTATTTATTTTTTCATAACATACCCTGTACTCATTATACATTGTTAGGATAATCCAGTCTAGTCGATTACAGTAGGCAGGAACAGGATATGCAGCGCCAATGGTAGATTTTAGAACCTTCTTCAGGGTATTGACTGGCAAACCCAATGGGAAGATAACATTGGTAAGACCTTGACGCAGATGGGAGGATAGCATTAGAATGGACCTGAAAGAGATAGGATGTAATGAGGTGAACTGGATATAGCTAGCTGATAATAGGGATTGAGTGTAATGAGGTGGACTGGATAGAACCAGCTCATAATAGGGATAGGTGGATTACTTTATAAGTGTGGCAATGAACTTAGTTCCCAATGCCATAGATTATGTAAGTAATTAAATTAAATTCCCCAAACAAACGCATTGTTCACCAAGTTAAAGTTTTAACGTAATTTTGAATAACTAGTTTATAATCAATAAAGGACAAAACAATTAATACATGTATCTGCTTAAGGATTTATATTTATATATGTATATATATATATAATATTATTTATGTAACTATATGAAACTCACACTCGATCAGGGATCTATAACCCCTTTCATGTTTTACATCCATACAATCATTCGCAAAAAACGTATTTGTTTGGATATAATATACTTTCGCAATTTTTAAGTAGGCCATATTTTATCACAATGGTCTTAATTAGTGAAAAATACTACCAAAACTTTATCCCATACTTAGTTTGCGAAAAATGAATCAGTAAGCGATAAACACTGGTTTTATTCAAGACTTGTTCCCTTCTTAATTTTAGCACAGCAAATTAGATTGACTTGGAAGGGAAATCAAACTTGAATATTTTCTTGAAAGAAACACATATAGAGCAAGGGAAGGAGGTGGGAAAAAAAAAAAACTAGTCTGAAGCTAAGACCAGATCTTTCTCGTTGTTTACAGTAATAAAGATCACAGCTCCTCAATAGTCGTATTCTTTCTACTATATTCTGTTTGTTTCTGTAAGGGAATGAGAGAGGAGAGAAAGGGGTGGGTTGTAAGCTTTCCTAATTCCAGAAGAAAAAAAAAAATCCCGGACACCCCCTCCTTCTTCCTCACTCCCCCGTTCCCTAACAACATGTGCAAAGAAGAGGCGGTTTGAGATGGAAGAAAACATATCCTCTCTTTGAAATAAAACGCTTTTCATTTCTTTACTTGCAGTCCTTCCTCGCTTTCCCTCCAACCCACAGATTTAACGTCATTCAAATGTTTTTAGTAGAGCGGTTGGTTACATTTTCGAGTTAATGTTTAAAGAAACTATGGGTGAAGTCTGGGTAAGTGAAAAAAAGGGTTTTGGGTGGGTGGGCCAGGCCAGGATGGTGATCGTAACTCGAAATAAGATTAGTTATGTGTCAGCAACGGAAATAAAATATTAAGGGATTACTTAAAATACTGGTTTATTTTACAAAAATGTATAAATAGTGCAATTTGTAACCTTTATTAATAATGATTAAATAGTGTGATACTAAATATTACTTTAAAAATTTTCTATACATATTTATACAAATATTTAATGTTTAAAATAAGCACTTTGATTCAATTCAATTGTAGTTAACTCTCTTTTAAACATGCCGTGGTTAAATATTTTGTTCACTATTGAAAATTGCTGTGAATTTTATTTTTGAATTCACACTTTACTATTCTTACAGGCTATCATAATATTTACGCTAGTTGTGTAGGGATGACCAACGTCGGACACACATTTTTGTGGAGGATGAGCAGGATGCAATTTATGAAAAAAAGTCTCGTGCCCTGTCAGAATTTGAAACTTGACCACTCTGTCTACAGCAAACCAGACTCTTTTGAATGTAACAACCTGCCTACATCGGTGGACACGTGGACCAAATGTCATGCTCATATAGTTTAGATTTTTGGTGATTAGAAGATCTGCGTTCAAATAACGTCTAGTGAACTAGAGGTATTTTAACCAAATGATTCACCCCTTTCCTGCCACGCAAATAAGTATAAACTTCGTCTAAATTTTCTACTACTTATCTCCCTATTAAAATGTAACCCTTAAGGGGGCCGCCTCGGTAAGCGAGAAATTGCCGCGCAGATGTTCAGCTCTAACGCAATATTTAAAACTACGCTGCATTATATCAAAATATGGTTCATGCCAAAATAAAGTCAAAAGATTCCAACAGCTCTGTAGTTTTAGTTTTACTAACAGGAAAGAATAAATACGTGTGAAAATGGGACATTAGCTCATTTTTGACAACATTTTAACCATTGTGTAGCTACGATATTAGACTTGATGAAAATGGTGTCTAGTTTTAGCCTTCCTATAGCAGAGTATTTATCAATCGTTTTTAATTAACGCATACCAAACAAGGCTCTAGAATTTTCAAGATACACCATCCGTTTTTTAAGTGGAGATTTTATAATTTACAAAAATAAAGTTTTAATATTGTGTTTAAAAGTTTAATGGATACAAATTCTAGTATTTGTGTAATTTTTTAAAACAACTTTGGTCAGGAATTTCAAAGTATGTGTATTCTTACCCCCTAAATTTTTTTTCTCGTTTCTTTTCGGTTTTCCCTCAAATTCCCACGGCACACCTGCTAACACATCGCGTCAAACCAGTGTGCCTAGGCCCACAAAAATAAAATTTTAAGAGATACAAAGTTGTAGAATTTACTTCCCCTTCTTAATTAGTGACATATCAAAGGGTTTTTGCAGGTGAGGGGCAAGAGGGAGTACCAGCCTAGACTGAATAGATAAATAGTTCCAGAAAAGGACACAGACTATTGTATAAGCCATGTGGGCTGATAGTGAGTGATACTTTCTCGTTCACTGAGGTGGCCCCTTAACGACATTGGGATGAGGGGGAAATAATCCGACATGTTTGTCCATGTGCCCACTGGCGTGGACCTGAAAGTAAAGAAATTGTTACGTTAATTTTTTTTCCGGGAAATTTTCTATTATTTTATAGTTAAAACATTAACATATCTTTAAATAGAATGGTGGCAATAATAAATTTATAACCAAAGTTATAGATTAAGATTTGAATTTAGAATAAACTAATTCAAACTTGTTTTACAGTGATGCGTTACATCAAGTAGTCAGATACATAAAATTACTGTGGTGCATCATTGCAAAACAACAAGTTTAAACTACTTTATTCTTAATTCAAATTTTTCTTAACTTCAAATATTTATATTTATTTCTTACTGCAGTTATGAACATACTTAAAAATAAGTTTAAAGGTTTATATTTCAGTTTAATTTTTCCTAAAGATGTTAACACCAGAATCATCATCAAGTGAGTCACAATAAAACAATAACAGCGATTCTAGTTTTCTTCCAACACTCACGTATAGACTACATTGCTTGGTGGTTGGATGTGTCACTCACGCAGGATCTACTCTAGACTATATTTTAATACTTCCGTTTTATAGTCAAAACTTCAACCAATACATTCACTGTGATCTAAATATTTTATCAAAAAATGCTCGTCTCTAATTACTGATTTTATGTGGATTTTATTTTCAGTATATCATAAATAAGATAGTTAAAATACATTTAAAGTGGCTTAGGTATTTTCTAGCCACTCACCCCTTCACACACACACACTTGTCCCCCAACACGCTGTTTACTGGATATAGGGATTAAGGGCCAGTTGCTCAAAAACATCATCATGGATTATTCAATCATCAGATTGCCAACCGGTTTGATTCTAGATTAAGAAAAATTTGGGTTGCAACAAAGTTAATTAGCGATCCAAATCTTCGATCATCTCAACATAGATCAAACAATAAAGTAAATCAAACATGGCAAAAGTGGGAAAAGCATTTAATTTGAAAAATCTGAATGTGAAAAATGACTTAATAACTGACCCGATCTTGGCTCCTAAATATTTAATGAAATCATTAAAGGTGAGCGTTGGCGCGGAAAAATAAAATAAAATATTCAATCTTAACTAATAATTAATAAAGTCAAATTTTTAGAGGAAGAACAGTGGAATTCATCAAAATTGATTGGAAGCTACTATCATTTGACATTATAGATATATGTTTTATTCGATTGATTTACTATATATATTTCATCTAAAAAATTATAAAAAAACTTTTAATAATACCTCCTTATGGATTACTTAATGATTTATCTCTACATTATTAATTACACGGAATTTAAATGTAATACAAATTTAATATTTTCATTCATGCCATATTGACAACATGAACTACAATAGTGCAGAGAGCTATAAATTAAATGTATTATATTTCCACCTTTATCTTATTAGAACCGATCATTATAAACCATAAAAAATTATTATTTTGTAAACCTTAAAAAAAAAGCAAATAAAATATTTGTTTCAAATGAAAGCTATTTATTTTTTATACTACAGTGAGTGAACACTATTAGCGTTGGGTATTGGCGTCATCAAAATAAACAACTCTCTCTACCAAGTCACCATATGGAATTCTTAATTACGGCAACCTTTTAAAAAGCTCCACTTTGGTTCTTTAATTTAAATAAAGAAGATATATTTAAATCACCAAAAAAGTTATAAATTTGTTATTTTTATAAAAAATATTAATTTTTAAAATATGAGATTAAAAGCGTGTTTGTTTTAGTGTTTGTATAATTTGTGCTTTAGCCTATTGATTATTAAAAAGATCGGACGAAAATTAACTGGTACATAATATAAATTAATTTTTTTAAATGCCAGTAATTTGTTTAGTACAATTTACTCGACCTTTAAAACGTATTATCTGTGATTTATAAAGTGTATTTGGCAGTGGTTATTTAGTATAGATCTTTTTTAAACTTCTTAGTCGTGTGTACGATTAATTACAAAGTGTTTGTGGGAGTGATATATATTTATTATATATTTAATTTTCGATTTTATATCAATATATCTTCTAAATTTAATATTGCGTGTGTATCAAGAAAAGAAGTAGGCCTAACTTATTTTACCTTAAAGATTATTGTATTACCCTATTGATTAGGCCTATGCCTGGAAAATTGATGTTAACATAGTATTAATACAAAACAAAATAAGCTGAATTTGTTTTTAATAGGAGAGATTTATAAGTGTATATATTTTGAAGTTAACATAACTTACAGTATTTTAATAGTGTTTCAACTTTGTATTAAAACCTTTTAAAGAGAATATCTTTAGTTAAGAAATTAGGTCTCATTTTTTTAAACCTAGCCAACAGGATCGAAGATTAGAAGAGCCTAGGGGTTCCAATTTATCTGATGGATTCCTACCACTCAAGTGCGATGTTCCTAAATTATCAGCTGAATTGTTCCAAATCAACGAGAATAGTGTTAGTGTTAGATGGTGAGTAGGCCTATTTTGTACTTTTTAGAATTTTTTACATAACTATACATTTGCAAGGAGTGTTTTATCTATGGCTAGTAGTTATCACCATTTATAGTTCAAAACAGGGTGAAATGTTTCAAAATAGCCTGGTTTTCTTCCTATTTACATAGTTTGTCAAGTATTTACAAACATTATAAAAGGTTACGGGAGTAATATGGGCTTCAAGCTATTTGTGTATAGGTAAAAGTCTTGCTGAGCACATGTGTTGAAAGTGTTAAATATGTGTGCATAATTCCAATTCTTGTACACAATTGTTGCCCTTAACTAACATTCACACCACTTTACGTCTTGCTTCACATGATTTGATGCTCTAAGAGGGTGACATGTTGATATGCAGAAGTAACCTTGCACAGATACTAATTTGCAATCACTCAAAGTTACTCCCTTATTAAAGGTTTATTTTATGTTATAAGTGAGGCCAGTATGTGTGGATACATATATATTTTTTAGATGGAGTAAGCATGTGGACCACTGCGAGAAACCCATTCAAGAAGATTGAAGATTCAGAGAGATGAAGATGGATGCGAATAACAGGCACCCACCTTTAATAATCAACCTAGGCGACGACGATGATGAAGATAAGTCCAACTTTAGTGATGATGCAGAAGAAGTTCTGACTACACCTTTAGACAAGTTCAGGGGTGATATATTAACTAACTCCTAAATTTGCAAACGTGTTTTTACGGACATTAAATTACTCTAAAAATTATTACCTCATCAAAACATTGTCAAGTTAAGCTCGTACACATCCAACATATTATACTGTCTAGCCATTAATAATTCACATATGCCATAGTAAATAGTCCATTTTGTGTTTTACTCTCTTCTGATAAAGAAGGGGACTAATTTACCCCAAAAATTACATAATTTTGTGTTGTAGTGGGCTATAACTGTGAATTTGAGGCCTACAGTTTCCTGG
>CABFWB010001721.1:92208-116112 GCA_902151455.1 Timema bartmani | reverse complement strand
TATTTTATACACATATGAAAAAAAAAATTACATCTTTTCTTTTAAAATATGTTATTCTATTTAAAATAAATTAAAATTGTCATTTATTATTATTATTATTATTTTATCTTGTTTTCTTGGTTTCAAAACTTTGCTTGTCAAAAGTGACAGCTGCTAAACATATGGTACTTCAAATCATATGTTTTGGCATAGGGATACATTTTATAAATCTAGTAACTTTCCCTGAAATTTTCTACTGTTCTTCTTACCAAACTCAGACTGTATATTATATCTTAATCATAATAATAATAATAATAATAATAATAATAATAATAATAATAATAATAATAATAATAATAAAATTTAATAATATATCGAGCTATTAAATTCGCGAACTAAAACTTTGATTCCTGTCTTGCTCTAATTAGGGGACATTAGACTATGTGCCAAGCTCCGACGTTGGTTGGGAAGAACAGTTCGAGTCCAGATGCGGCCACAGCTGAACCTATACCATCCATCACAACAAAGCAGTCTTCAAAAACAGATTTTTTTAATTACAAGTGCTAATTACTTTTTAGTGTAGGGGAGTTAAGTGGAGTCCCACAACCCTAATCCACAGGTTAATAAATTGAACGTTTATTGAAAGCATACGGAACGTGAGAGCGTGGTGCAATTTTTGCACAAAGTTAGCTATGATATGTAAAAAATATATCTAGTCATCTAGGCTACCTAGTATTTATTCAAGTTACTCAATAAATTGCAATTTTGGACATGCTCTTAAAGGAAAATATTTTAAACAATTATTATGTAGTGATATTAATAAATATACACAATAAAATGTAATCAGTCCAAACTTCATCTCACATTTTATTTCTATTTGATTAAATAAACGCTCGTTTATTTGTTTCTTGTACCTGCTTTGGATTTAATCCATTCTCTATTCCTTGTATTGCTGAAAAACTTCATCCTAAAAAATCATAATTGTCACTACTTTCTTTAAAAAATAAGTCATGCTCAAAATAAATACATATTTTAAAAACTTTTATTAATTACTTAAAAATGAAGTAATATTAACGCTGCAAGAAAGCTTTACTAGCACATTTAATGAAATATGTAATTTAGTTTGGTTGCCCTGGAGAGTAAACAAGAGTTTGGTATCCACAACAAACTCTTCTTCTCGTATCACCATGATATATTAAAACAGGTTTAATGTTGTGATTTATTTCTAAAAAATAGCTTTTATGTATTAATACGTTATTTACCTGTAAGCTTTCTTACTCTCTTCACCCTTCACACTTTTTACCCTACACCACTTATACCCTACTCCCTTTTTTTATCCTTTTTTATAAATTTAACTTTTTTTTAAACTTTTTACCCTTTTTATCCTAAAATATTTCTTCGTAGCTAAGAGAGGTAATTAATTTAAAATGGGGTAAAAAGGCCAAGAATAGTAAAAAACGCCAAAAATAGCAAAAAGGCCCAAAATAGTAAAATTGGTACAGCTAAATATAAACAAAAAGGGCAATAAGTCCAAAATGGCAGAAATTTCAAAGATGCCAAAATGTCAAAAAGGGCAAATAAGGCAACATTGAGTAAATATGGTAAAAATGGCAAAAAATGTTAAAAAGGATAGAAAGGGCAAGAAGTAAATCGTAAGAAAAATTATAAAATTCATAAAGGTTACGGGGGGTAAAATAAATAATAAAAGGCCTTAAAGGGTCAAAGGGAAGAAATAGAGGAAAAATGTGTAAAAATACTAACAGGGTGGAAAGGGTGTAGGGCTATAAAGGATGTAGGGTATTAAAGGTGTATGATAAATTGGGAATATGGTGAAAAGGTTATAGGGTAAAAAGGTTAAAAATGCTAAAAGGTAGAGCTAATCAAAAAGAGAAATAAAACCAAAAGGGCAAAATTGATAAAAAGGACAAAATGTAAATCATAAAAAATAAAAATTGCATAAGGGCTAAAAGGAGTAAAAGAAATATAAAAGTTGAATAGATTAAAAATCTGCAAAAGGGCTGAAAAGGGAAAGAAATAATAAAAGGTTAGCTGGGTAGAAAGTATAAATGAGGGGGAAAGGTAAAGAGAGAAAAAATTATTAATAAGGGTAATAAGTGATAAAGGGGCAAAAAATTTATTAATTTAGGGTAAAATTATAGAAAGTAAATCTAATCAAAAAGGGCAAGAGGCTCAAAAGGTCAAAATTGCACAAATGTACGTAAATGACTAAAATTTCAAAAAGGGCACAGTTGAGCAAAAATAGTGAAAAGTGCAAAAGGGGTAAAACTGATAGAAAGGACAAAAAGTAAATCATAAAAAAATAGTACAGAGATTATAGGGGGTAAAATAAAATTATTGAAAGATCAAAAAGCCGTAAAAGGACCAAAAGGGCTAAAAAGGAAAAGAAAGTGTAAAAGGATAACGAGGTAAAAAGCGTAAATAGGGTGGAAATGGTAAATGGGGCAATATGAATGAAAGTGTAAAAAGATATAAAACGTGCAAAAAGGTTAACAATGGTAAAATAGGTAAAAAGTGTAAACTGGGTGGAAAGTTTAAATGGGGTAATGCAGTACAAAAATTCTATAATACTATTGATTAGATTTAACTACAACCATTTAACAACCAATAATTTATGCTGTGACACTCAACTTTCATTTTTATTAGCACCAACAAACAATAGCCCAAAGTGTTTTAAGTCACCATACAACTTTTATGCATTAATTAAAATATTGAGACCACATGTTGACAATAATAACAATACATTATTCCTTATCGTATTTATGAAGATGATCTCTTTCAAGTCATTTCGCCAAGAAAACTTTTGTTTTAGCAGTCGTTCTTCAAAATAACACATGGCTTTATATCAAAGTTTTTTAGAATATGTATCTCTAAATAATTTAATATTGAATAAAAAAAGCTACAGCCCGAAATAATCTTTCGAAAGTTCGAAGAAGTGTTTGGAATTGACAAGTGCAAAACAAGTTTCTTCAGTTATATTCCTAAAGTGAGTACAGTCATCCACAAAACTATGTAGGTCTGGTAAAGTTATTCTTTGCCTTACCTTTGGCTTAGACGTATATTTAACAAAGCACACCCACAATATTGGTCAAGTGGATTAGATGTCAGGCTCATATATATAATATTGTCAGTGATGAGGATATCGGGGATCAAATACCGGGTAGGTGAACTGGAGGTGGGTTTTCATAAATGGTTTTCCCCTCTCCCACCACGAAAATTTTGGTATTATTCATATAAATTCTACCTTACTCATCCTTAATTCATTAGTGTGATTTAAGTGCGGAGCCCAGATGGATGGTAAAATTCGTCGAATAAATAGAAAAACTATTATAATTTAATAATGTGAGCTTTAATTTTTTTTAAATATAGCTATAAAATAATTTTAAATCAAATCGAGTGGGAAAATTAAATTAATTTGTGATACTTTCCTTTAAAATTATTTCTATTTAGTTGTAAATTCCAAGCCATTTATGTGGGGTGATGCGAAATTTATATTCTATATTGTATTACGATGCTCTACACAATTTTATTCTTTCCCTTACAGTACATCGTCTTCTTTCGTTCATTTTGAAATGAAGGAAGAGATAAGTGCGGGATTTCTCTGCCCACTTTTGAAAAGCGTGAAAAGGGTTTAGAAAAGGACCAAATTGTGGAATTGGCCAAGTTGGTTGGGAAATAGGAGGAGGTGAACTTTCAACTTTATAAAAACGTGGGGAGAAGGGATTGGGCCTTGCACTTTTGAAAAACTTAGGAATCAGAACGAGGAAGATTTTATTCATACCTAGAAAGAGAAAATGTTCAATAAAGTTCTCTTTTAGAAAAGCTCATGAACACCTGTACAGTCTGTTTATTTACCACAAACTTTGACATTATAATATTAACTTTTATTTTTAAAGTTATGTTAGCACATCTAAATAAACACCTCACATGAGCTGTATTTCCGTGTATAGCTACCCAATGAGTGTTCTACTAATTCATGTGAACATAATAGTGTTTTTTTTACGTTATATAATAATGAGATTATCACAGGTACCATTTGAACAAATATGGTAAATATACAACTTACAAATATCTATAACTGTTTCTTACATTGAAAATTATTTTTAAAAGGTTTCCTAAACCTTATCTTGTGCTTAAAACTATGCTGATTAGTTTTTAATATCGTGAAGGATATTTACTATCTTCATAAAAGAGTTTAATCAGATAAAAAATATTCCTTTCAGGCTTCATTAATCCATTTTAAGAATTTACAAAATATGTTAGTAAAAGTTTTAAAGACTATCACCGGGTATCTAAGAATTTTCATGTGCAGTTCCTTTCTTTTAAGATTTTCTATGAATAATTAAAAAAACCTAAGTAATTTTATTAAATATAAATTAAATTAAAATTATTACCTTGTTCTATAAATCTATTTTAAATTGATATTTAAACACCTCTATTCAACATAAGATATTTTGTATGGAACTTTTGAATACCAGAAACAGTGGATCCACGGGAAAAGGAATCAGTCTCGTCTACTTTAGATTGCTGATAATGGGTCAGAGTTCTAATCCCAACTGGCTGTACCGAGTTGGGGTTTTCTATATGGCTTACCACACAAATGCTGTAAACATACTCTTAATGTCTGTCCTAATAATCTGAAAATTGAAAAATGACACCTGGACATGGAAATCGAACTCGAGACCTTTGACTTAGTACGCCAAAGCTCTAACCACTGAGCTATCCAGGATTCGTCCCGTGCCCAGGGTCATTCTTCACTCATATTTTAAGGCAGTCTATGATGGACTTAGCAGAAATCGTCGGCTACAAGTATGTGATTATATTAATATCACGAGCAATCAGATAACGCAGCCATCTTCGACTCGGTAGTTGGCTTGTTGCTGCCATTTGTACAATTATTATAATTGTACGGGACAAATCCTGGATAGCTTTGTGGTTAGAGAATTGGCGTACTAAGCCAAAGGTCCCGGGTTCGATACCCGTGTCCAGGTGTCAATTTTCAGAATATGATATCTAGATGGAGTAATCCTCATTAAAAGCATAAATAATAGCTTTTGCTATTTGATTTTACCTTAATAATCCTAAAACAATTAGTTTATTAGTTTTTATAACATTACTAAGATACATTCAATGTAACTTTAAATTAAGTTGTCAAAACCACTTAGAATAAGACCAAACAAATCTGCTTGGTCATCAGTGTATTTATCCTCCCAAAAGATTCTAGCTAATTGAAGAAAACCTTTTAAAAATCCTAGTATTGGGACAAATTCTAATAAAGCTCTTAGTTTGCAAAGTCTATTTTAACCTAGACAGGACTGTACATCCAGGTTCGCTACAATCAGCCTCAATAATTGAGTTATCAAAAGAATCCTCTACGTGTGGAGACCCAATAGAGCAGTTTAAATAACCTTTATATCTCTCTACGAGTCAAAGAAAAAAAATATAGTGAAGATCTGATGGACGAAGAAGAAGAGTAAAGAAGAAAGGGGGGGGTGGAGGGGGGGAAGCTCTAGTAGAGTCGAAATGAAGAGGCCCTTGATTGGACGCCATTTTCTCGTTCAGTTTGTGCAATAGTGCGGCACTAAATTGCGGCCAATATTGCGGATTGTGGGGAATTACTGAGCTGGGAGGGGGGAGAGGCGAGGAAGTTGTCATCCCTTCCACTCCCCTGCCCCCCAATTCCTTACACACTCGATATACCCACCCACACCCCTTAAAACCTTTTTTAACACAACTTCGCTCCTCTTTCAACAGTAGGCGGAAAAGCTGAGATATACTTTGGTTACACTTAAAAAGTTTACAATAAATCATATATATGTGCAGGTATATTAAAAAAAGTAATGCCTTAAACAAAAGAGGATGAAATTATATATTTAATTAAGAGCCAATATTATTTATAAACTTCAGCCTCATACTAAAATAAAACAATAAAGTTTATTTGATTTGAGTTAGTTTCCGATTATTTTAAAAACTTTGTTAAATTATTTTATGACAAGCATCTATTAGTAAACTATCTACTGAAATATGTACTTTTATCTGCATTGGTGACTATGCCATCTTAGGTGTTAGACTTGCATAGCATGAGGTATATTTACATTTTCAGAGGAAGATATTTTTCAAAAATATACACATCTTTTTATGGCCAAAATTGATATAATTTTACTATTATATTAGTGAAAATTAATAAATATCAATAATTATCAAATATGACAGTTACGGATAAAATGGTTTGACGCATGAAAATAATTAAGTTGATCTTGTAGTTTTTTTGGCTCTTAGATAAGTCTCTTCCTGTGAAAATTGGACTGTATATCCTAATTTATTTTTGAATGGACATTTGTAGCATCTTTTCAGAATATACAAATACATTGTTTACAGCTAAGATTGCCATCCGGTAACCTGGTGGTCTAGGCGTAAGGTGTAAGACTTCTGTGCTGGAGGTCCGGGGTTCAATCCTCAGTTCCGGCACAGATTTATCTGATTGCCAAACCCTTCCTTCACCTCTGAAAAGACGTGTATTAATCACAGACTGTGAATGTGTAGAATGCCAGGCCTCCACCGTGGTTCGGATCCCACGTTTAAACTGTAGGTCCTCCATTTCATCTCACAATCACCCTACCATTACACATTAGCGTAAGTGCGTATAACCCGAACGGTTACTAAGACGCGGTTCTAATAATAATATTGTTATTATTTTATTTTACTATATTGTCAATGTTGTTTTATAAGTATTTATAGCATATATCAAAATAACAGCTGCAAATCACATGACTTGACATATGAATACGTGAAAGTACATCTAGTACTTTTTATGGCATTCAGATATATTCATTCGTAAGAAATCTAGGGTATACAAATAGTTACCATGCAAGGTAACGTTTAGCTAAATTGAGTATGACTAATCCGAGGGCTCTCGGATGGGATTTGAACCGGAATCCCCCGCTATAAGAAATCCAAACCCTTAGGAACTTCATTAATTTGATGCTACCCGAAATGGTGTCCACGCAGTTTAAAGCGCGAGTCTGTACAGACCAGTTCTGTATTTAATAAAACATTTTAACTGTACATTATAGGAATAAATAACTTCAAGAATAAGACTTATATAAAAATAAAAGTGACAGGATTTCAACTTTTAGATTGGACATACCTTTCGACATTCAACCGTGAGTATTCCAAGAGCATACCGAAATCACCAAGATGCATCTCTCCATCTTATACGTATAGTTCTCGAACAAAAAGGCATATTGGTCTCTTAATACATTTTATTTTGTAGTTCCAATAAGGTTTAAGTGGAAGTAATTCAGGTCTAAAAATCCTCAATTGTTCAAGTTCATTTCCTTTATGTTTACAACTAGTCACAGATCACACTGAGTACAAATCACAGATCCACATTTTACCTTCGACCACCGATGAATTCTTAAAGTTGTTACTTTAAGTTAAGTGAATCATGATCACACATCAGCTAGGTTAATTTAAGTGAAAGTTAAGTTGATCATGATCCCAGAAATAATTTACATGTGTCAATTATTTATTAAATATGTATTTAGAATATATTTTGTATTTAAAAATATATTTTTTAGGAATAAGTATAAAAATAATTCAATAATGATATATAAATAATTATAATATATAATTTTAATATAGGTGGGTTTTAAGGTGACGTAAAATTTGGTTTTAATTTGATTAATGGTGTAAGAGACAAAATTGTATCAAACAGAATGTTTGTGTGGAAAAAATAAATTGTTTCTATTCATTTGTATTATTTAAAAAAAATTGTGTTTAAAATCACTTATAAGAGCCAATTTGTTTACATATTATTTATTTAACATCTAGTAAGTAAAATAATCTATTTCTAAAAAAACTTACCATCAAAAATACTCATTCACACCTAATATGAACAAATTTTGAGGATCGATAGCACTGATTTCCCCTCGCTCAGTAATAAAGAATTAATCGCCATGTAGACCACACATCTTAAAATACATTGGTCTGAGTCGTTTTCCGAAACTACTTATCAGGCCCCCTTACACGTTCAATATTATTGAAGCAATATTATTTTGTCAATATAGTGCGTGAAAATGATTAGATTTTACACGCTCAATATTATTTTCTTAATATATATGGCGTGAAAATGATTCGACCTTCGACGGTCAATATTATTGTGCAATTGTTCAGTCCACATCGGTAGCTTGTTCGGGAAGTATGTCGCGAATAAGCTTAATTTTCCTAATCACGGCATGTTCCCCTGATTGTATTTTTCACAGAGCTGGCAGTGACTTACAAGTTTTACAAATCAAATGATCACAATACATACTCATATCTTTCGCATTCTTTATTTATTATTACATATAGGCCTACACCACACAAATACAATAATTTATGTTACTTTTATGCATTTCAATAGAAATATTCTTTCCTCTTCTTTTTTGTTCATTTTTTCAACTAAACAGACATTTACATCCATAAACAGCCAGTATTTTAGGTTAGAGAAAACAGAACCACTAGAGGGATATATTGCGCAATAACCACCTTACACGGTTCAATAATATTGACTAAGCTTCAATAAATATTAAAAACTTTTAATATTCCTCAATATATTGCGCAAAACTTCAATATTACCCTTACACGGTCAATAGTATTGTGCAATACGCAATATTTTGCAATGATACTGAACGTGTAAAGGCCCCCTTACACGGTCAATATATTGTTTCAATATTATTGCTTCAATATATTGAAAAAATTGGTACCCCCTCAGACGGCTCAATAATATCGGTCAATATTATCAGTCATAATCTTGCTTTGAAGGAGGATGTTTCTACATAGAGAAGCTACCGGTACTTTAAACGCGCCCGGCATGTACCTTTTCAATGATGCTGAATCCAGTAGTTTATTAATTGCCTTGTGTACAGCATTAAAGAACAAGAGTAAAAAAAAAATAAACAGCGAATAGTGTGGACCAAGAACTGGTTGAGAAGGCGTTCCACTCATGGATATCAGGACCTGATTCGAGAACTCACTAAAAAGCCGGAAGACTATAGAAATTTTTTACGAATGGATGAAGCATTGTTTCACGAGTTAGTGACGCTGATTTCACTATTAATAAAAAAGCAAGATACGGTGATGAGAAAAGCCATTTCACCGGATGAGAGGTTAGCCGTTACTCTACGATATCTAGCAACAGGGAACAGCTTCGAAGACTTGAAGTTTTCGTCGTACATTGCTGCAACAACTATCAGCGAAATAGTTGAAGAAACCTGTGATGCTCTCTGTGTGTGTCTCAAAGATTATATTAAGGTAAGAAAACAATAAAACTAGTTATTAACATTAAGTAACTTATTTATTAAATGGATTTTTGAAATAAAGACAAATAATTAGTTAAAAAAATTACAATATTAAGTAAATTATTATTTAAATTGCTTATTGAAATGAAGAAAAAAAATTAGCCACCAAGCCCTGATTTTGGTCTACACTCTCAGAAAAAGGCAAATTTTGCATTTGAGAGTAAGTAGAGGCACTCGAATATGAACCATGTGATAGAGGAGTGCTAGTTCTTGCTGGTTCGTTTATGACTACTGAGCCCCGGTGAAGTGTACCCATTTGCCCCTCAAATATTATTTCGTTTATAAATTTTTTGGCAAACAGTTGTTGCTGGGGAGCCATCTTCATGAGTTCTGTAGCCCTAGTGGTAGCCACCTGGAGCTCAGCTGGGACAGGTTCTTGAAGACGAGTACAGGCCAATCTAATGAGCTCATCTGCTGGATCTTTTGGCTGAGTCTTCTTTTCCTTCGTAGGCCATGGGGTACTACTAACAGCGTTTTCAGCGTCATGAATAACCGAAAAGTCTTCAACAAAACCCTGAAAAAGCAACGAAAGAAAAAAATTACAGAATAAAATTAAATCACTATCATATAGTGTAAATATTAATATCGTTTAATTCTTGTTGTTTCAGATGCCTGGATGCCCTGAGGAATGGGAGGCTTTAGCAGAAGACTTCAAGAAGCGATGGAACTTTCCGCACTGCACAGGCGCTTTAGACGGCAAACCCATAACAATAATTATCAAGCCTGCCAAGTCGGGTTCATTTTATTACAACTATAAAGGGACATTCAGCGTAGTATTAATGGCTTTAGTAAATGCCAATTACGAATTTATTATTGCTGATCGTGTCATAAATGGCCGTGTTTCTGACGGTGGTGTATTGGGCTACACAACGTTCGAAAAAAAATTGGCTGAAGGTACCCTTGGTCTTCCTGCTATGGAAGAGTTGCCCAACTATCCCGTAAAACTGCCGTATGTTTTTGTTGGCGATGATGCCTTCCCACTAACTGAAAATTTAATGAAGCCCTACTCGGGGAGACACATCACTGATGATCAACGAATATTTAACTATCGTTGCAGTAGGGCTCGAGGCATCTCTGAAAATGCATTTGGCATTATGGCTGCCAGATTCAGGATCTTTCAAAAACCTATTAGCCTCTCCCCCAAAAAAGTCAGGAGAATCGTATTGACATGCTGTTATCTACATAATTACATACGGAAGATGCGAATGGATGACTATATGCCAAGAGGATCCGTGGACATAGAGCTTCAAGAGACAGGAGTCACAATATCTGGCGCCTGGAGAAACGAGGGTGTTGCTCTACATTCATTATGTAGTAGTAACACAAGCAGAAACAGTACAAACTGGGCTAAATGTATCAGAAACAGCTACAGGGAATATTTTAATGACAAAGGGTCGGTTTGTTGGCAGCATAAAGTGCTAGCAAAATAGATGAATCTCAATGTTCATGTATACATTTGCCTAATAAAGTTTTAAAGTTGATGTTTTCTAATGAAATTTCAACCTACCTCACTTTCATCTTCACATGTGTTGATAGAATCACTTGGTGTTTCTTGGTCTATGAGAAACTTCATCGAGTCAAAATATCACAATGTCGATTCATAAACCTCCTCTGCTCCTGAACCTGATTTTTTCGAATCGTTAATTTTCTTCAACTCCTTCTTGAAGTTAGTCCGGAGGGAATTGAATTTTTTTGCCAGGTCTTCCCTCGTGGCCTTAGGGTATCTTTCATGATAAAGTTCAAGCAATTTTTCATACGCTTGGGCTTTTTTGTCCCTGTCCATATAATCATCCGACTTCACTTTCCACAAGGCAGGTAATGATTGGTACAACTGAAATGACAACATTATAAAATATGGGTAAATATCTCTATATAAACATAAATACCTCGGATCTGTGATTTGAACTTATTTATTTAACCAATTATGGACTGGGAGTCCAATTTAAAAAAAAATTATATATATATGCAGTACAAGTTGAATATGTTTTGTATACAAAGTAGTATGTAAAAATGGTAGTACTTACCTCTATACATTTCATAAGAAAAACTCGTTCATCTTCTTTTTCTTTTAAAAGCAATTCTTTTTTAGTTTGTTTTGATTTCTCCATTTTCGCGGACTTTAAACAACTTCAAGCACACTTGTTGAACACTATAGACATACTGACATGATATTGCGCAATATAACCCTCACACGTTAAGATAAGCTTTCAATATATTGGCGAGTCTTCAATAAAAATCAAACATTTTTTATTCTGTTCAATAATATTTCATTCAATATTTTCCTTTCAATATCGCCCTTACACCGTCAATATATTGAGTGACATTAAATATTGAATCAATATATTGATCGTGTAAGGGGGGCCTAAGGGGGCCTTTAGTCCAAACTTATGCTCCCTATTTTTACTTTCCCTAAAAAAAACCCTCGCTTAGTCATGTTAATAAGTATGAAAGCAAAGAAAACTACGAGACTTCTTATCCCAAAGTTGCTTTCTCCGATCGCCCACTTACCATGTTGACTCTTATAATTTTATCTTGGTCATAATATAAGTAATACATTTCAATAACCTTGACATTGTTCTGGAAAGTTCCGTGGTAGTCTAATGGCTCAACAAATTAGTGATCAAACATTATTTAGGGCTTACTCATGATTGTGTTGAAAATCATCACTCTGAGCTGGCACTAGCGTACACTTAACACAAAGTATTAAATATTACAAAGTGATTTTGATTATTTATTTGAAATATTTTGGTCTATTAGTTTACATATTTGTGTATAATTATATTCACAAATAACTACACATTGATTTGTATTTGTTTGGTTACAAATCAATTTATTTAATTGTTTAACTTGTCTTAAAGAACACACACTTTTATACATGGTACGTTTTTAGAACAATGTGACAATTGTATTCAATAAATAAACACGTGTAAACTAAAATATTGTATTAGCCTAGTTGATAGCAGTGGCGTAAGAACCGGGGAGTAGTGTCCGACCGAACAATCGGCTTCGTCCACCTTCGGCCATAAATTTCACCTTCGTCAAAATAATCGGCTTCGGCCGAAATTAGACCGAATTTTTCTCTGAAGCCGAGGGTTTATTCAACTTACCTTACCAAACGTACGCTCGTAGGTGCGGCGTGAGAGTGGTCACGTGACAAGTGACAACTGACAAGTCACTGGATGTTGGATTTAGGCGCCCGGTCGGCACACTAGTCAGTACTCAGTAGTGGCGACACATGTCCCGCGTTTACTATATTCTAGTGTTACTATCAAATTTATTAAGAACTTTCCACTCAAACCGTGGATAATGTAATTAAATATAATATACATAAAAGAGAACTGATTAATTTTTTGAACAGGACAGGATGAAAAATAATTTAGTCACTTGTTCAAAGCCAAATATTTAGAGGAAGAAGTGATTTGATATTTTTTTCATATTTTATTTTGTATTTATACTATTTTATATCACCGTTTCGGATATGTATTGCACTTTATTTTAGCAACAATATAAAATCTAACCTGCTATTTAAATAAGTACAATCTTAAATTTAATTTAATTTCATCCTTAAATTACATATTTAAAATAAACTGTCTATAACATATATTGAAAACAAATTGTTTATAACATTGACTAGAAACAAATATTTAAATTACATATTTCAAATAAACTGTCTATAACATATATTGCAAACAAATTGTTCTTAACAAAGATTGAAACAAATCTTTAAATTATATATTCCAAATAAATTGTCTATAACATATATTGCAAACAAATTGTTTTCAACATAGATTTCAAACAAATTGTTTAAATCTTAGATTGCAAACAAATTATTTAAAACATATATTGCAAACAAATTGTTTATAGCATATATTGCAAGCAAATTATTATTATTTGTATTATAGATTGAAACAAATCTTTAAATTATACATTTTAAATAGACTGTCTATAACATATATTGCAAATACATTGTTTTCAACATATCTAGCATACAAATTGTTTATAACAGATTGTAAATAAATATAATCTATTTCCGTCCTAATTCTTTGCATTAGGCTGAATGATCTCTTCTGAACGACTTCTAGTACGCAATTAATAAAAGTGGCCACTGCGCCCTATTCCCGTCCATCTACTAAATAAACGACCGACCACAATTTCGACACCCAATTAACAAATTGCGAGGCGTTCCATCAAAGCCGGAACAAAACTCAGCACGTGACGTCATTTCCGTTACAGTTTCTAGTTTGTGTGTGTGCGAGCGTATTCTCTCCCCCTGCACCTCCCCCCCATACCATATCTTCCTTTTTTCTATTATCATTCTTTTCCAGTGACGGAATAGAAGAGAAAAAAAAAGGAAAAAGAACGCTTAAAAGACTTTTTAAAGTGATTAAAAGGTTCCAATAAAGAATAGGAATTGATAATTGTTGTGAAATCATCCGGACAATGATGTTCCATTGTTAGAAAACCAATTGGTGGTGGTATAGTGTGACTAAAAATATAAATTTGAATAATAGTTTAAGGGAATTTAAAAGTAATACCAAACGAAATGTGAGAATTAAAATCGTACAGCAGTTTAGGTTTGTTATTTCTAAATACAATTTATCTCAAAATTAATGCTAATTACGTATGACTTATCCGTAAGGAACATTATATTTTGAGCTGAACTAATTAAAATATACTGTATATATTCATACATACAGTATATTTTAATTTATATATACTATATATATATACATATATTTTAATTATATACACTGTATATGTACACAGTATATTTTTATTTATATATGATGTATATATATAGTATATTTTAATTTATCTATACTCATATATACATATACTTTAATTTATATATACATACATAAACAGTATATTTTAATTAGTTCAGTTCAAAATGCAATTTTTATTACGGCTGAATCATACGTACTTAAAATTAATTTTGAAATTAATGGTATCTTGAAATAACAATCCTGAACAGTTGTATGAGTTTAATTTTCACATTTAGTTTAATATTTCTTTGCAAATTCCATTAAACTATTATTCATTTTTAGTCACACTATACCACCACCATTTGTTTTTATATATATAAATAAGTTTAATCACGCTTAATATGATCACAATATAAGTTCTAAATTAACAGATAATTTTGTTTTTTGTTTTGAAGCATCAGAGCTGCAAATCCCACAGTAATTATCAAAGTGTGAAAAATTTTACCTTAGGGAATACAGGGCCCTTAAAAGCCAATAGCATTTTCAATTTCACTGATTTATAAAGCTGTTTTATCTACCTACATAACTTATGACTTAATCTATAATATTAGATTACAGATGTATGATCATTTTTAAAATATTAGGTGATTTTTTTCTAATAACAAGAGTATTAAAATACATATCCTAGAAACTAAATGACCTAAACAACAAACTTACACAAAAAACTAGATCCTGGCTCCATATAGTTTTAATATCCTTCTAATAAAATGTAACTATTCAATTGAATACTAAATTATTTCATGCCGCTACTGTGATCGACCCAAGATTCTACTAATAAAATCCACAGCTTTAAGCCCATGGACAAAATACGTAAATAACCAATAATTTTAGTGTTTATATTTTGTCAATTAAGAATAAACAGAGATATTGGAACCATTTGATGTGTCTATAATCTTTATGTCATTTTGAAAGCAACCAAAATGTGTTTTTATAGCTTTCAATGACTCTTGATGTTTAAACAGTAGTATCCTGAGTTCCAGATGCCCATTTTTATATTGAGGGATCCACAGGATTTCGACCTGAAAGAAGTAAACACACACACAGAAAGCATTAAAGATGGATGGTGAGGTTTGTGGTGAAATGTGCAAAGACCAATTTTATCGATGTTGCAACGTTTCAAACGATACAATTAGAAATGCTACATATCTATTTATAGTCTAGAATATAATTTTTTTTACCTCCTCACATAGAGAACGTATTTTGACTGTGACTTTTTTTTTTACTTCGAGAATACGATTTATCTTGACATTTTATGCGGCCCTGAACCTAAAAAGTGGCTCTTACAATACTGTACATTGACCCTCTTCGGCGGCCGCGTGGTCTAACGTGCCAATCTCATGTTGGACTAGACTGCTGGAGACGGGGAGATCGGAATTCGATCCTGGTCGGGTGCACTGAGGGTGGTTTCTCTTAAATGATTTTACACTCTCCCTCCATGTAAATGAGGGTGCACTTCCTATAAATTAAGACTCCCTAATCCCCAACCCAATAATGTATTTAGTACTTAGGCTTATAACCTGAAAAAGTATTAAGACGTGGTGCTTAGAAAAAAAATACTGTCTATTTGTGTGTTTGTCTGTAGGAACGAAACAGTAGGATAAATTTTACTAAAACTTTATATATATATGTTGTATAGGTCAAGGTCAAATATCGATTTTGAATTCAGCCTATGATTTATTTTTGAAAATTTGAAATTCTTAGTTGATGATTACATAGGTATACATTTTGCTCAAAATGTATACCTAGAAAGTATTTTACATAAGATAAATAAGAGGTTAGTTTACTAATGACTCATTTAGGAAAATTTGATATTTTTTCAACAAAAAATTCCTGTAACAATTTCATATGAAATTTGTATCTGAATTGTTTTTAATTAAAATATATATATATATTTTTTTTTGAGGAAAAGTTAATTAAAGATAGTTTACTGATAGCTTAGTTTAATTATCTTTGTTTCTAACTGAAAAAGATTATATGTCGACTATGACGTGAAATTTATGTATACACTAGTAGCCTATATATTAAATGGATGAGGCAACTGGAGAGTTGGAAATGTTACATAATGATGAGGTACATAGCCTGCACTCATCAAAAGACATTACTAGAGGAGCCGTGTTAATGGTATTTACTGGCAAACTCGATGGGAAGAGGCCATTTAGATGACTTATACACAGGTGAGAGGATAATAATAGAGTGGACCTGAAAGAGATAGGGTGTAATGAGATGGACTGGATAGAAATAGCTCTAAATAGGTATAGGTTATAATGAGACGGACTGTATGGAACTAGTTCAAAATAAGGACAGGGTGTATTATTATTGTTATTATTATTATTATTATTATTATTATTATTATTAATATTATCATTATAATAACCACCTCTTGCTACCCGTTCGGTTTATACGCACTTACGCTAATGTGTACTGGACGTGTGATTGTGAGATGAAATGGAGAACCTACACTTTAACGTGGAATCCGAACCACGGTGGAGGCCTGGCACTCCACATATGCACAAGTTATGATTAATACACGTCTTGTCAGAGGTGAAGGAAGGGTTTGTCAATCATATAAATCAGTGCCGGGGCCAAGGATTGAACCCCAGACCCCAGCACAGAGGTCCGACACCTTACCCCTAGACCTCCAGGTCACCCAGACTGGGTGTAATGAGGTGGACTACACAGAACTAGCTAAAAATAGGGATAGGTTGTAATGAGGGAGACTATCTAGAACTAGTTCAAAATAGGGATAGTTGGTGTACTTTAGTAGGTGCGGCAATACACCTTTGAGTTCCTAATGCCATAGAATAAGTAGGTGGACATAAGTAAACATTCAACACATTGGCTATAAGCAGCGTATCTCCAGAAATGTTCATACGTTCCACTATTTAAGTCTTGCAAAATACTGTGTTGGCGGTGACGGGGAAGTCGAGGTTCGAACATCGGACGGATATACTAGGGGGTTGTCTTTCCACATGTGAGTTTTCACTTAGTTTTTCCAACCTCTCTCCAAGCAAGTTCGTGTGTATTCCATCAATATTACGTCGCGTATCCCTGTACTCCTTAAACTAAACTATTAATAACGTTGGGACTAGAAGTAATAACCAAAATAGAAAATTACTACATACCCTAAGAGCTATGGTTAAGGAGAGCCTCCTGAAGGAAATGATCAAGCATTAACGTGGTGGGAGTATGTAAAAACCACAGTAGAAATTAAATCTGTAAAATCCCACCAATTTTATCCACCCGAGATTCGAGTTTCTATCTATTATCAGAGGCGACCATATACAATAAAAATCAAACGCCTTTGCAATGCTCGACCATGACCTCAGATTATATTTTTTAATGTCAATCACCTTAGAACGATGGTAAAAATAATATATACTTAAAATTAGAATAGGTTTATTACATATAAAGGTCTGTTAAGAGTGTATCTTATATATTATTATGTATTGAATAAACTTATCTAATTTCATGTTCTTTCACACTAAAAATAAATATAAAGATTTTTTTAATAGAATTTTTGGAACTTCCAGCTCTATATATTCCAAGATGTTATTTGAACAATAATGAGCCATTCTGAAAGCTTAATAGTTGATTCTTTATAAATCATATGTATCACAAACTAATATATGAGTAATATCCACATGATTAATCCCCGATGAATTAGAACATTAAGATAGAATATTTACCAATTGCTAACACTGTATTTAACTATAATATAGATAATTTAATTTTACTAATTACTGAAATTGACAATTAACCATTATTGTTAGTAATGACAATTATTTGTTTTGATATAAGTTAATTTTATTCATTGATGAAAAATATAGTTAGTATCCAAAAGTAATTTGAGTATGAAGCAAAATGTTGTAGTACATTGAAAATCACATATGTGGTTAGATAAAATAATGTTACATCGAACATAAAAAAAAAACTAGAACATTTCCATATTTCGCACTGCTTCTACAAGAATAATATGTAAATTTTTCTAACAACTCTCCTCATACTAAAAAACCGCTTACTAAATTGCTTTACAAGAGAAAAATTACTCTACCATCATTAAAATAATAACTGGAGCATCACCCATATTTTTCACATGAGAAATTACAATAAAAAACTGCCGTGTATTCTGCGAGCTCCACAGTGTAAAGTGGTACTTCCGTTCGTGTCGAGATAGGAGAATGTTATAAGTCACAATAAGATTGATTAGGATGTTTATTCTCTGATTTATGTATTATTATAATAAGAAAAATTTCAAGCACTAACAATGAAGTGACCACTATTTTCTTAGCATTATGGTTATGCCAACTGGGAAAGGTATTTAAAATGTTCATAGGAAGGCGCTTTTAGAAACTACGAAAAACAATTTCGGCCAAAACTGATAGCATTTTACTATATTATTGGTGTTATTTTTATATAAATTGATAACGGCTATCATAAACGGCTATCATGACTTGATGTATGAATACGGGTAGATAGATTTAGTAACTTTTATATTTGTAAAATAGGGTCTTCCTGTGAAAATTGGACTCAAGCTTGAATCTCAACTCTTAGGTGACAACGTCACAGTGACGTAACCGGGGTGCCTGGTACCAGCGCTACTCGCTACACAAGCAAGACCCAGATTTCATTTACCTGATGACTGGTTTACTCATGGGGGGAGAAGAGAACCATTAGGCCTAAGTGTGTTGGCTGAAGTAGCAACAGGGTCGAGGATATATACACATTATACTGACAATAATTAATCACATATTATATCAAGTTGAATTGATGTTTGTACCAAAACTAATATGTGTAAATTGTATCAAATGATAGTCGACCATTATTGACATAGATGCTTCAGTATAGTGAATTGATTCGAAAGTCAAGTAGAACAAGATTTTCGTTTGGGCTTTTCTTTCAAAGCTATGAACTGACACTAATAGTGAGGTGTTGAGAAAGAACAAGGTGTCCGTTTGCCATATTGTTTCTGAAATGCACTGATACAAAGAGTGGAGGTGAAGAGTTGTAGAATTTGGCAAGATGTATTAGTTTATCCTATCACCCACATATAATACGGAAACAAACAATTACAGAGGAAAATATATTATTGGCCAAAATATGCACAATGTAAGAACTCATGGACTAATGGATGTGAGCGCAAGTTAACCTCAGTATTTTTGTAAAGTCTATGTCAACTATAATTTTTGCTTTACTTGCTTACTTAACTATTCTTTTGGTAGTAGGAACTCAAAAGTTCATTGCCACACTTACAAAAGTAAGCAACCTCTACCTATCCAGAGTTAGCTCTATCCAGTCCACCTCACTACACCCTATCTCTTTTAGGTCAATTCTAATGTTATCTTCCCATCTGTGTCTAGGTCTTCCCAATGGCCTCTTCTTATCGGGTCAGTAGTCAATAGCTTGAATACGGTTTTAGATTCTTCCTTTCGCACTGCACATCCTGCACACCAAGCTCTTCAAGATTTGTTTGGCTAAAATAAATAAAATAGTGCTTCATTAGATACGTTTGGTTTAATTTTATAGACATAATAATCTTAAGAATTCCAGAAAATCTGTCATGAACATATCGGCATTTGGCGAGAATCTTTATAAATGAAGAGGAAAAACTCTCTTCAAATTCCTAGACTTTCATGACAAATATTCAAGGAATGTTGAGATTACTACTGTGTGTAAAAAATATAATTTAACGCATTTCCTAAAGATACTATTTTTTATTGTAATAAAATGGTTTGTAGCTAGAAAACTGCAAACATACTGGCCTTAACTCATGTTCCCCTCCATCTAAACTCAAAGGCTGTGTTTGAAATGACTGCCATACATTTGTTTGCATTCTTGCCCTGTGATGGCACAACCGCCCAGTTCCCAAGATCCAACGCTCAACAAGTCTGATGCCATGTGTATCTGGATAATGACGTGCGGAGAAAGTGGTTACACTGAATATCTCCTCTGAGTTAGCGGCAGGTAGTAAGGATAAAAGTTTTATCTTCACTCTTTCTCAGTTAACTGTTGCCAAATCTCATCGCCTTAGTTTATATTCTGAAAATTCAGTTATGTCAAAAGGTGGTGTGTTGGGGTAAGAATAAGCTACTTGTGACCTCGTTGAACCAGGGTTGAAAGATTTGTCTAATATAATGGGGAAGATAGACTACACGCAAAAACTAGAAAATGAACACCCTGTTTTCCAATAGCAGCCATGCAGTTCCCTCAGATATGATGTTCAGTGTAGTACACAATGTTTCCACAGCTTGGAGTCCAGCCAACGCACATTCGTAGGCAAGATGAGTTTTCTGAAGGTTAGAATATTTATCAAACCACTTATCTCTACCTGCACAAGTGATCATGTGGTCTAAGGAATCATATTTTCAATAGACCAGATTTATTTATATATTTGTGCTTCATTTTTCCACAGTAATTCTATCACATTTATTTGATTTTTATATTATGAATAACTTGGCAGAAATTAAGTGGTATATAGCCCCAGCTGCAATCATTAACATTATTTCGATATAAATCGTATGACTACATGCAGGCCATTAAGGTAAGTACTTAGAGCATTTGTTATTTTCAGGGGCGGCTCATGAGGGAGGGTTCTTTTTGTGTGCACCCTTCCCCTCCTGCAAAATAAATAAAAGGAGATAGTAAAAAATATATTTTGATATTCATAGTATCTATTTTAGCATATTTTTAATTATATAAAAACAACATAATATAGTAACAGTTTTCTCATTTCATAAATTCCCCATTTTATTAAGGAAATTAGTCAAAATGTAATCACATCAACGCGAGACCACAAGTGTACATACTAATAAAAGAATAAACATTATTTTATAAAAGAGCTTGAAGTTTTTTACTCAAGGTAAGAAATAACTTAGTATAAATATGGCTGGCTGCTTGAAAAAATTAAATAATAGAACCTCTTTGGGATTGGATGGTACATTTAAATAAATCATAAAAACATTAAAAATTCTTGTAACTATTTCTATTACTACTTCGGAAAGTGATAGGTATTTTTCAACTCTAAAATTAGTCAAGCTATACTTAAGAATACCAATGAGTGAAGACAGATGAAATGCTTTGACCATGTTGTCCATAGGACAGTTGATGAATCGCAAGATACCAGACTTCAACCAAATAATAATAGAAACCTTTTTTTCAGGCAAAAACATAAGATTAGAACTTTTTTACAAACGATAAACCTACTGATAGACTAATTATTATAGTATAGGGCCTATAGTATATATAGTGCAGGATATAGTGCTAAGAACCTATTTAAATTTATTTTTATTTTATTTGTATGTTTATGTGTAGGTGTGTGGATTTTACGATGGACAGTCTTTGTCTTCGAACCAAGAAAGTCTTTATACTTTTATAACTTTTATCAAATTGTATTTATACTTTTCATAATTTTTCAAACATGTAGTTTGTAGCTTAAATAAATAGTGGTATAAGGTTGGTGTAAAGTAAGCTGTAGTACTGTATACCTTATTAATTGACCATTTTCAAGAGAACGACCTCCATAAGGGTTTACTCACGAGATTTCACTGGTTATGTTTATCCAAGGTTGCATTTAATTTCAGTTTATTTTTCGTTGAAATGTAGTTTAGCTACTGTCATCCTAATTATTGTGAATTTTTTTTGCCGTTAAAATTAGTGATCCATCAAAGAATAAACAACATGTTTATAACGTTCACGACGAATGGGAAGAAAATTACTGTGTTTTTAAAGTTAAAGAGAATGGCGTTTGTCTTTAGTGTAGTTGCAGTGATACACTGAAATATACAATATTGAAATACAGTTTCAAACAGCTCACAGTGTTTTAGGCCAAAACTATCCACAACTTTGTGAAATAAGAAAAAATAAAATTAGAGAAACAAAGACAAATCTTATTGCACAATAGTCAGTTTTCCATTAGAAAACTCGAATAATATAACTATTGCTTCCTTTATAAAATAGCCTATATCCTGACTAAAAATTAGAAATAATTTCAAGATGGATAAGTGATTAAAGAACCATTTGTTGCTGGTGCTTAATCTCTTTTTTGACGTTTTCTTGAGCAAACGAGAAACGATGGTTGTTATAAAAGATTTCAGGTGTCGTAAAATACAGTTAAAAGATGAGTTCATGACATTTCAAGCGATCATGAAGATCAATTAAGGAATGACATAAATATATGGTGTTGTTTTGATCTTCAAATAGACAAATCGTTGGATATATCGGGCACTGCTCAGTTGGAAATAATGATACGAATGGTCGATGACTACAAGGCCAAAGAGAAAATATTAACCTTTTACCATTGAAGAGAAGAACAATAAGAAAAGGGATTTATGAATCATTGAAATATTTTATTTACACAAGGGATTTATTTGTATATTAGTTGTTTTCTATGGCTATTGACGGAGCCCCAGCTATGATTGGGAAGAAAAATTGATTTATTGAACTATAACAAACCGATTCATCATGTTCTCAATTTGTTTTGTGTCATTGCCATATGTTATAGACCAAGATGTTTTAGTTGCTAAAGTCCTTCTATTCAAGCAAGTTATTGATCCAGTGACCAAAAATTATTAACTCCTTCCAAGCAGAGCCATTGCAGCATACACTTTTTAAACATATTGGAGGTGGTGGTCTAATTATAGCAACCAATCAGAGGCCAGAGTTATTTATATCGACCAATCCTCGAGCTGTTGCAGGTGGGCGTACGTACTACTATTGCCATATGTTATAGACCAAGATGTTTTAGGTGCTAAAGTCCTTCTATTCAAGCAAGTTATTGATCCAGTGACCAAAAATTATTAACTCCTTCTGAGCAGAGCCATTGCAGCATACACTTTTTAAACATATACTTTTAACAATGTTGAAACTGAATACCCTGACCTAATTACAATAAAGGAAAAGTACTTGAGCTTGTTATTTACCTGATAAATGAAGTTAAAGCTTTTCCTAAATCGAAGAATGAAGTGGTTGACCTCTTCGTGGTCAACTAATTTGATCTTTATTGCTGATGTTACCTAGAAACTAAGCATTTTAAACCTTCATCTTCAAGGTAGGTACAATTTTATTTTATTTATAATTAGTGTATTTAACGAATTAAAATTTAAACTAGCCCTTTGTTAAACCCATTTAGACATAAAATTATTGACACATTTTCCGAACATGTCAAGAATTGAAAGAAACGGTTGGTTTGACAGCAAATTATATGGTGGACACATACAATTTTGGCATTGCATTTATTAAAAGATTTGCACAATTTTGTGAAATTGAACCAATCATATTTGTTTTTGAAAATCAACTTAATATCGTGGATATTAATATCATTGCCAACGATATTAATAAAAATGTTAAAACAAATGTAAAATAGTTGGAATGATAAATTTGGAACTACAGAAAACTACTTATCCTTTAAGGCTTAACATATAGAGACAAATTTTTTCTGGGAACTTGTAGATCACACAAAATTTCGTTTGGTGAAAATTCTAGCAATGAAGATTAAAACATATTTTGGATAAAACTATCTGTATGAATAAGCATTCTACATGATGAAAATTGTTAAAACGAAAGATAAATCTAGTCTTTTATCTGTTAATCCAAGGGACTGTCTCAAATTAACTGTCCGGACTTATAAAGATAATCAATGATATTCATTTCCAACCATAATATTAAAAATCACATGTTGACATAGGTACTTTTTTTCTGAATGTTTTATTAAAATTGTTATAAGCTATAACAGTAAAAAATAATTGCCTATTGTATTCAAAAAAATTACTACCTGCAACAAACGAGTCAGAATCAATGTTTAGCGG